>JAQQAE010005313.1:0-17766 GCA_029823295.1 Pseudamia nigra | reverse complement strand
ACACACACACACAGGTGAAAACATCATTACCCTGCTTGCTGCTTTCCTGGCACACAAACACTAACAACATATTGACCCTGTACTCACCTTCGAAAGCACATTAAAAAGACAAGGAATGAAACAAATGAATTCTTAACAACACACTGTGAACTGAAAACCGTCCTTGGCGACACGCTCATGAATCTGATATCCTTGGTTTTTTGTTTCATACATAATTCTGTACATGTTCTTTCGCAGTTTGGATGTCTTCAGTATTCATATACAACATTGTAACTCATTAAAAATAAAGAAAACAAAAAAATGCCGGAGAAGGTATGTCCAAACTTTTGGCTAGAAGTGGTACAATACTACATACAGATATATTCTTATAATGCCCTGTCGATTTCTCCTCCATCAAGTCCACGTGACAACAATGTGCATCTAGTTCAACTTTCCCCTGCGTCCTCTGAGCCACACGTGGTGCACTCAGGAGGAACATATGGGTAACGTGATGAAACTGACCTTGGCTGTGAGGCTGCTGGTCTCTTATCATTCCATAACCATTCCTCTCACACTGCTCTTAGACACACACAGATGCTTATTTTTCTCACTCTGTTGCTCTGTGTGATGCCGTGCTCTCCCACAGTGTCAAAAGCTCAGCCATGAAGCTTATATCTTTGTTTTGCTTTTGTCCCATCACTGAGTCATGCTCAGTCGTGCTAGTTAAGCTGACTGCCTTCCTGCTCATGGTAAAGTCATAACCTAGAGGTTGTTGCTTGATCCGAAGCAGGATGGGCTTACATTCAGCCAGCAGGAACAGGAAGCATTCATAAAATAGTAAACATTTATAAATAGAGCCTGCGTGGATTTCTGTCCATAAAAGATGGTTTTATGTCCCTCGATCCTTTTTCCAGATGAAAATCACATGATCTGCTAATGTCAGTAGAGAGCAGGGCTTAATCACCTCGGCACACGAGTGTGTATGAGAGCACAATCTCCACCAGTTGGCTGAAGGGAGGGTGGGTTCATCCGTTGGGTAGGAAATGTTGGCTGGTGGTGATTTTGTTAGCAGCGGTGGAATGATCTAGATAATACACTTATCCACGGTTCCTCTGGGGGAATGAGAGCCACCGACATCTGATTAGATTCCACAAAGATAAAAGGATCATGGGAAGTCACATGTCTAGTTTATTACTGGGTGACTTTGGGAGTGTGTCCCTTGAATCAACACCAGATAATTAAGTGATGACTGACTGCGTTTAATCTCCGGTCAGGAAGCAGTGATTTGTTTATCATACTTGTGTTTTTATCTTATTGAGTGAGCTGAAAATGAGGTGAGCCCCCCCGCCCCGCCCGATACCTGTTCAGCTTAACTCACATTTTCACACAACAATTTAAAAAGCACTTGTTTAATCTGATATCTGAAAATGTGAATGGACTGTAGCAATGGTGGCACTTTCAAGACGGTTACATTAAGATTAACCAATACAATAATAAGCATTAACATAAGAGGTAAATAATGTGTCTAGTATTACATAATGTTATTGGTTTATTTCAATAATAACATTTACAAAATCGTCTGAAACTAAAGGAGCTGGACACTTTCAAAGAGATTTAAGAGACAGGGAGGATGAAACATCTGGCTGATGGGTTTTCGACTAATTCATTTAACACTGTATTTTTCATATTTAGTCATATGATTGTCATGTAAGGGTTGCAATGATTGTGAATGTGTATATTTGGCCATAACTTTGTCTAATACTCTGTGCTACTATGCTGCTGTTTGTGATGGCAAGGATACTCTTAATGGGTCTTTCTTCGTTAAATAAGAGTTAAATAAAAACAATAAAATAATGTTTAAATACCTGAATACAATTAGTACATAATTTTTGGACCCAAGCATAAGATAATGACAGGTCCTGTGTTTTATTAAGTACTGTATAGTCCTATGAATTGCCCCTTCCTGATATCTTTTTTGTGTGCTAAATTTGTCACATTTAAAAGTGTCAAACACATTCTCATGTTATACAAAGATAACTTGACTAAATAGAAAATGCAGTTTTAAATGTGATTTCATTTAAGAAGGAAAAACCCCACCCAAGCCTACCTGGCCCTATGTGAAAAAGCATTTGCCCCTAAACCTAACGACTGGTTGTGTCACCCTTGGCAGCAACAACTGTAATCGAGGGTTAGTGATAACTGTGCAGAATTGTCTAAATCCAGACACACTGGAGGGTTTTTGAGCATTAATGGCCTGCTTAAGGTCATGCCACAGCATCTCAATTGGATTTAAGTCTAGACCTTGATTCAAAATTCAAAACCGTTATCTAGTTTAGTGGCAGACTCGCTGGTTTGTTTTAGATCATGGTCCCACTGCCTGACACAAGTGGGCTTGAGCTTGAGCTCATGAACTGATGTCCAGACGTTCTCCTTCAGGATTTTCTGGCAGAGAACAGAACCAGTAAGTCATCCACGTCTTAAAACAGCAGAGCAGCCCCACGCCATCACATACCACCACCATGTTTGATTGTTGGTATGATGTTTGTTTTATGAAATGCTATGTCAGTTTTACACCAGATGGTGACGGGATGTACTGTACACCTTGGAACAAGTGCAACTTTTGTACCATCAGTCCACAGAATATTTTCCTAGAAGTCATAAGATGGTTTTTGGCAAATGTGAGTTGAGCCTTTGTGTTCTTTTTGGTCAGCAGATTTTTTTTCCCTAAGAACTCTGCTGTCGCTGCATTTTTGCTCAGTCTCTTTCTTATTGTTGAATCATGAACACGGACCTTAACTGAGGTAGTTCTTTTGGACACACTGATTGCCCCCCCCCCTCCCCACTCCCTTACTGGTCTTTACTCACACTAGCTCAGCTCCAAGCATGCTGAAACATGGATACATCTGTATGTAGATCACATCACAATACCACATATTCCACTGAACTGACATTATGGCTTATATTTCCATCCTTTGTGGTCACATACAGATTTCTATTAGATTTCTCCATTATGTTTGGTGGTCATTTTCAGTTTGATCATGCTGCCCACAGGAGATCAGGTTTATATATCCACTGGAGCCATGGAAATGTACCATGTTCAGTGCAGATTGGTTGCACTCATTACTCAAACGATCTCTGCATGATGCAGATTGGCAGTGTGAGTACACCCTTTGATGTCGTTCTGGATTCTTCTGTGATGTCCTGGATGACTCATCAATGTTTTTGGACTCATTTTGGTAGACTGGTCACTCCTGGGAAGGTTCGCCATTGTTCCATGTTTTCTCAATTTGTAGATAATGGCTGTCCCTGTGGTTCACTCGAGTCCCTTAGAAATTGATTTGTAACTGTTTCCAAACTCATAGATGTCAGTGAATTTGTTTCTCATCTTGAATTTCTTTAGATCGCAGCATGAGGTATAGCTTTTTGAGATTATTTTTAATCAGACAGGGTCTATTTAAGTGATTTCCTGATTCAGTGGGTCTGACAGTGGGCCTGGGTGTGGAACTCATTTCAAGAATTGTGGTTAATCACAGTAAGTTCATGATTTAACAAAAGGGGAGTAAATACTGTTTCTGGTAGGGCCAAATAGGTTTGTATGGCAGTGCATTGCATTCACTGAAGAAAAATACTTTTAGACTACATATCTCATAATTGTGAGATCTTTTCTCGTAATTACGGGTATGTTATAATAGTGAGATGCATTATTTCATAATTATGACAAAAGTTAAGGCTCTCCTTAATCCCTTCTTCTTTGCTACAGTAGGGAATGTGGTGCTGTCAGATTTAATCTGCTTTTATTTTTTTCTTGGACTGAGACACTGGAAAATATTAATGTTTCTTAGTGAGGAAAGCATTAATACTAGTATATAACACCATGAAGACATTTCAAATCATTGGGATTGTTCAGAGAAAAGATTCCCACCTTGTCCACACTGATGTATTAGACACCACTCTTCCTGCAGGAGCAGTCAAACTAGTACAGGATGCTTCATGGATATAAATATTAGCATTTAAATTGCTAATATTTATATGTGCTTCCATAGATTTGAATGTTTTCCCTTAACAAAAATAAAAACATAATTTAAAATTGTATTTTGTACTCACAGTTTTATTACATTCCACAGATCCAGCTCCAGCTTTTTTTTTTTTTGTAAAACACCATAATTTTATGTGACCTTGAATTTAAGACATGACTTAACCAGCTCAAATCTTCTTGAAAACATTTCCTACATGTGTTGTAAGTGTGCAGAGATGATGACATCCTTCAGTCAGCGTATTAATATGTTAAAGAGAAAGCAGATGTTTCAGTCTTTGGAGAGTTCTGAGCCTGCAGAGCTTTACTGCTCGTTGTGAGACAGATGGACTCGCCCAGTGTTGAATTTACAGTCCACACAGGTGATACAGAGAATGATTTAAAGGGATAGGGAGATTTAAACTCTGGTCTTTGCAGCTAGGAAATTATATGTTACAGTAACTTTTAGAGTTATGATTAAAGTTTTAGTAGAAATTATAGATACTGTAAACTGAATGTAAATTCTCTCTGTACATCATCCACACTTTATATGAAATAGAGGACAAAATGTGAGATTAGACATGGCACTTAGAGTTCACTGTGCTTAGGTTAAACACTTTACTTCTTGGCACTGAAACCATGGCTTTGTAATCTGACTGAGCAGAAATGTCAGATTTTAATCTTTTTACTAGCCTCAAAAATTCACAGTGTTGCTTAAGATGAATGAATATTTTGCTCAGAATTCACAGGCTCTTTGATCTTAAGGGAGGTGGTTCGACGCAGTCACACAGCAGCTGTTTCCTCCCTTGAGCGGATTAATTGTTCAACCCTCCCCTGTGTCATCTGTGCCGTCATTCCTTTTAGTCTAGTTTCCCCAAAAATAACATTCAAGTTGCTTTTATCGCTTCATTTGGATATGGATAATTAAAACACTCTGAAATGGTTTAACCTGTTTTTCTGAGGACCCATCACGCTGCAGCAGATTGACTCATTCTAATAACGAGCTAATGATGATAAATTATATATTTTACCAGCTCATTGTTTTGAATAACGCAACAGAGATGTGAAACGTGTGAGGGGGCCTAATTTAAAAATGGCTGCCAGACAGAACTAAAGATGGGAACAAAATATAACATTTTCCTGCATAATTTTATAAAGGCAGTGATTCAGGCTGAAGGGGGTGTGTGAGTCTCAGTAATACTATGCGACATTGAAGAAAACAGCAGTTTTCAAATGCCTCGGAGAGCCTCGCCTTCTGCACAGGCTTTTCTTCCATAAGGCTTTAATTACTAAGCCAAAGACTTCTCTAGTCTCAATTCTGAAACTTGTTTTTCTCTCAGCCTTTATAGAGTTGATCATGGAGGTTCCACAGGGATGCTGTGCATGAGGGTGCTGGGAGCAAAATGTCACTTTAATTTTACCCCTTCCCACACCCGTCCTCAACATCCCTTGCAGATCTATGCATATATCAAGTGACAGTCAAATTCACTCTGTGATTTGATTTTAATTGTGGGGTTTTCAGAATCTCAAAGTTGGAAAACCAGCTGACCCAGAGCACTGAGAGAAAAGAGCTGGATGTGCAGAGACACTGCAAACAATTAAGTGGCAAATAATTATTTATGATAACACTACACTGCTACGCGTAAATGGACAAGCTGGAAGCACCACTGAATTGGTAATGTGTTCTTTAGTGATATACTGGTGTCATTACAGCTGCAGGAACTGTAGAGATGGTTTCTTCACTAAGCCTCCAGGATTCGGCTGGTTGGAAATCTACCTTTCAAACTCCATCACAGAGGAAGGAAAACTCAATAACGGGAACAAATTTACTCTTCAGACCAAACACACCAACAAAGTGTTGCTTTCTGTCACACACCCACATACACTGACACACACGTTTGTTCTGTTGAATCATACCACTGTCAGGGAGACAGATGAAATCCGTAACACTCTTAGATGATGCCTTTCTGCGCAATTCCCCTTTCAGTTAGATTTCATTACTGCTCTGCAACACCTTCTGCAAGATAATTTGTGTTATGCATAGTATTCAGAAAACCTGAGGGAGAATGACAGTAATTAAAGAAGGAGCATTATAAGATAGGAGCAATCAGTTTGTCATAAGCCCCATTACAAATTTTTATTGGGTTTCTCGTCACTGCACATCACAAGCAAAAACACACTCTCTCCTCTAACACACAGGCTTGCTATTTATATTATAATAAAAGGGGACTGGTTTGGGATTTAAACACAGTCCTTTTGTGCAGTTCTGCATCCTTTATCAACTTAGCAGCAGCTGTGATGGACGATATGTCTGGTTGTTGCAAGAAAAAAATGAAAGAAACATGATTTTATCCCTTGGTTTGCCGAAGATGTGATAAGAAAACAGAGATTTTCCATTGTCATGATCTCTGCAGGTGTGTTTTTTTCCTTTTCAGACATCAGGAAAGAAGAATACAATGCTTGTTTTACATAAATGAATTTGTTTATCACTTATTTAACCACAACTTGGAATGTTTTCTTAAATTATTAATTGTACTTAACATTTGAGAATACCACAATATGCAGTGTTACAGTAGCAAAGCGTTGGAATTTGAGAGAGAGCGAGAGAGTGCTATAAAAATATCACAGACATATCACATTGTTGGCTGTTGGAGGCTCCACATTTTTGTTATTGTTAAAAAAAGAACAAAAAAGGAAAAAAAGGGCACCCTGCGGCGTCACCACCAACACACTGACTGTAGCGTCGACACAGTGCGGGAGAATGAAGAGGGCTCACAGTGTCCTACATTGTAACAGCTTCCATAATCCGCATGGGCAGATTTTTTCATTCCCACCTGGACGTCTGCCAGTCCACAGGATTTCTCCACTGTTGACAACATTGCATTGCACAGATGAGAGGACGTATCCTTCCATGTGTATTATGGCCAGATGTGGGCAGAGTAAAAATAAACAGTACTCAAGTAAGAGTATAGTTACTTACAAATTTTAGTGGCTGAAGTAGAAGTATTCATAAACATCAGTACTTGAGTAAAACTACTCAGGTAGTGAGTAACTTCATAGAATTTACTACAGGCTGCTATACTGCATCCAAAAAGGTTTTTTGTTCATTTTGTTGATTTATTTGATACATTTTGCTCATTTGTTGCTTATTTTTCCATTACTCTTGATTATTTTGATCATTTTTGCTCGTTTTGTTGCTTATTTTATCAAATTTGCTGATTTGCTTGATTGTGTTGTTCATGTTTAATTGATTATTTTGTTATTTTTTATTTAAACCTTTTATTACTGAGGAGGAGGAAAATGTTCCTGAGTTGAAGTGTATGTTTTTCCTCAGAAATGTAGCTGATTAAAAGTAAAAAGTATTCTTAAAAACAGCTACTCTCAGAAGGAAAGGACTAAATACATGAATACTAAACACCTGATTATGGCTGGCCCCACAAGCTACTGTAGCTACCAAATGGACTGACACCTGCATCTCCGTTCAAATTAGTACGACGAAACCATTAAAACAGTTAGTTTTGTTAATTTCAATGAAAGATTAAAGCACAGTTCCCTTTTTAAGAAAACATCAGTGAAGAACGGTGTGTGACCTTGGCAGGATCCACTTCATCACTAATGCAGCAATGATATTTTAATAAAACATGCTGCCAATGATTTAGGAAAGAGACTGTCACAATTCTGCAGTTCTGTTAAGTAAGTTCACTGCTTTAAATGTAACACCTCTGAAACATGTTCACTCTTTTATTGGGTGCAAAAAGACATTCAACCACATGGCAGAAAGGTGCAAAATGTAAGTGGGTACTGCACATGGAAGGTGGCTTAAAACAATGACAGCAAACACATTTAATTTTTTCTTGTGTCCCTCGTCTGTGCTCTGACAAAAGGTTCGAATCGTCCACAAGCGAAAGCACATATGGTTCTCACAAAAGGCCATTCACCATGGAAACAAAGCATTTCTTGAAGTAATTCTGCTATATATTTTTTTGTACATAACGTGCCACCACTGGATGGAAATAAGCAGAAAAGCAAGAAAAACACATTTTCTACAGGAAGGAAATCTCTTGGTCTACATTGAAACTTACAAGGGCACTCAAAGGAGGAACACTTACAACATATGGTGACGTAGTCAACAAGTTCATTGTAGCATTGAGTGTGCACCTTTTTATAACATTCTGTGCTGTCCAATAACCTACTGCATACCGTACTTTTTTCATATGTGGATACAGGGTTTTATCATGGCTTTTCTACTTGAGTGCAAAAAAAAAGAAAAATCCACCAGGTGCAGAAAAGAAACTAAGAATTAATGTTGCCTCTTTTATTGTGTTTCCTCATGGGCTCAAGGATATATCATCTCCATATTTGCTGTTTATTCTCAGTGCCCACAACATCAACATAAACAACCTGCAAGAAGTGACCTTTTTATTCTTTAAGCAGTTTCGTTGAGCCATCAATCAATTAAGTCCACCCTTACATTTTTTTAAAATATATCATATTCATGGATTAAAACAATTTCTTCTAAGTTCATCTGGCAACAACATTCATAGAATTCCTCATCGATTATTCATTCATTCATAAACACAGATAATTACTCCCTGGATGAGGAATTAAGGATTGTCCTTGAAGGCCAGTCCTCGCCCCCACTGGGCACTCATCTGGCTCCCACAGCTCTGTCGATATGCCAGTCCCGGGCAGCCGTCCGACAGTGCTATTAACCTGACCAGAGCCAGCCCATCGTCAAGCTGTTCGGGGCATGGCAGCTGCTCAAGGGGCAGAGAGGTATTAAGTATAGATTTACAAGAATGAAAATGTCCCCCCTTACGTATAATCTGTGGTATTTTTCATACAAGACAAGACATACTGCATAAACATACACAGCGCACACACTCGGCACCCGGCCTTGGCTCGTTTGACTCACACGTACATACACATCACGTCGGTATTAGCAAAGTGCATGCACTGTCACTTTGAGTTGACGTCCATTCTCTGCTCAGGCTCATGCATAATATTTTCGACAGTCTGCCATGTTGGGGTGTCTCAAGGTAATCAACGCCGAGATTCACTCTCGTTCAAGTTGCACTCGTGAGCATCACTCCACCGTGCTCCTGGTTCAGTGCTTCATTGCTCTTCAAACAGCAAGGAAGCTCACGGCTCATAGTTCTCCGCCATGTAACGCTGGAATAGTGTTCCACAGCACATCAAAGCCTGTTTGAGCTTGCATTCATTGTGAATACAGTGCAGCATTGTCAATGTTATGAATGCAACCAAAAGAGCCACTTCCAAAGAAGAGTCCAATGAAAGATCTACTGAACAGAAAATATAGAATGGCAGTGGATCTTTACAGTAGACTGATGCAAAAGCATATCTTCTCCAAATGATTTTAAGTCTTCTGTAATGTCTTCACAGTTCAAACTGAGTAGACACATCAACATGTGACTTTCAGTCCCATAAATGATGATTAATGAGACTATCTATCCAGGCCACATAAATATGATAAAATGTTGCACTGATGCCCTTCCCTTTGGCAGCAGCAACAAACAGGAAAAATACTTTGCTTCCAGATCCCGCTGCCGACTGGATTCCTCACGTCGTCAGGTCCTTTAGGAATCAAAAGCGCGATCTTCACATATCTCTAGCGCCGCTTTACTTGCACCACCAAACACTTCCACATTGGCATCAACCCAAGGGACCACATTGCCGGGCATGTACGCTGAACAGTTGGCCAGGCCCATGATGTCCACGGGCCGCAGCACTCGGTCCCACATGTTGAACTGACTCAGCTCACCCACAAAGGCCTGTGTGGCGTCAAAACGGCCTCCGACGATGTCCTTAGAAGAGAAGCACAACATCAGACGTGAGCACAGGTGGGTATAGTCCTCAAACACATTTACTCCTTTACATGTCCTTGAGTAGTTTTTCCAAATGAATGGAGTTTTGAGAGTAGTTATATGGCAGACTACTTTTTAACTCTTATTCAGTTACTTTTAGTGATGAGAAAAATGGACATTTATTCATTACATTTGGCCACAGCTCAGTGAGTCGGAGTAAATGTAGCCAGATTACCATCTGATATTGTTTCAACGTTAAACAGTGGTAATGACCAAAGTACCAAAATATGTAAACATGAAGAAAATATTCAAATCACATCAACAAAATGAACAAACTAAGCAACAAAATGAACAAAAACAACAATGAGCAAAATAAGCACAATATGAACAACAAAATGGTCAAAACAAACAATAAAATGACCAAAAATTAATGAAATTATCACATAAATTAAAAAAACAACCCCCAGCAAAACCAGCAAAAAGCAGTGAAAATGATCAAAATAAACAACTTTTAAATACATCACCAACAGTACGGACAGTACAAGGTGTTTAACATCCTGTAGTTTCCACTTTATTGATGACTATTAATGTGCACCACTGGTGTATAGAATAAACAGAACAGTACTCCAGTAAAAAATACTGACTTCACAATTATTATGATGGATGTAAAAGTAGAAGTACTCATAAAAATAAGTACTGGAGTATGAGTAAAAATGTTTGTCATAAAAATACTATTCGAGTAGTCCATCCATCCATCATCTACCACTTATCTGGGTCAGGGTCGTGGGGGCAGCAGCCAAAGCAGAAAAGCCCAGACTTCCCTCTTTCCAGCCACCTCCTCCAGCCCCTCTGGGGGGACCCCAAGGCGCTCCCAAGCCAGCCGAGAGACATAGTCCCCCCAGCATGTCCTGGGTCTGCCTCAGGGCCTAGTCCCAGTTGGAGACATTTTTGGCAACCAGGGATTGGACCGTCCAGGCCCCTGCCTTCAGCTGCCACCCAAACCACACAACACTGGACCCACCACCCAAGTAGTGAGTAACTTTTTTCATTACAATATTATTACTGCTTTTACATTTTTATTGGTTATTTTGATCATGCTTGCCAATTTGTGTGATTGTTTTTCTTTAATTTTTTCTCATTTTGTTGTGCATTTGTTGATTTTTTTCAAATATGTAGGTTAGATTGTACAGCTTTATTAATTTACTTCATTACTTTGATCATTTTTGCTCATTTTAGTGTGCAGTTTGTTGCTTTTGGTTGCTTTTTGATTGTTTTTAATTATTTCTGTTCATTTGCTTGATTGTTTTGTTCATTTTTACTCCTTCTGTAGTGCATTTATTTATTTAAGGGACAGTACATATTAATTGACAAATACAGAAATATACTGTATGTATCTGCTCAGATTATAGCCCGTGGCTCATTTCCATCTGCAGTCCCCTGACAAGTTGGTGGAACAACATCAGCAAGAGTAACAACAACAAACACAAGTTAAATCGAAATAATCACCAGAGACAAAGTGCACAGAAGAAGGGAAACAAACATAAAAACAGATCAACAGATTATAGGTAAAGTGCTTGAGTGATTGCACATTTGCAGGGTGATATACAAAGGGCTAAGAGTTGTTGTATCAACTAAAAAGAAAAACATACACATTGCACATGGTGGAATTGCACACAGCCCTATTGCACATTGCATGTTAATGTTGAACATGTTCACAGTTTTGAGATGATATGAGTCAGTTCTTCACTTTTGCCCTAAAGGTGGCAAAGGTGACTCCCTTACTCCTTTTGTATTGTATTTTGTTTGTTATATTGGACATTTTTATCTTATTTTTTTAAAATGTAATTTTATATTTTTTAAACATTTTTTTGCAACATTTTTACTTTGGTGTGTATTTTTGGTGTGTCTTTTGTTCACTTATAATATATTTTGTGATTATTTTCTTGATTTGGATTTTTTTTGTTAATTACTTGATTATTTTGTTCATTTTATGCTCATTTGATAGATCTCACGTTTGACTTTTTTCCTGTTCATTTTATTCCTACTCACTGAGCTGTGGCCAAATGTAACTGAGCAGAAGTAGATTTTTTTCATCACAAAAATAACCGAGTAAGGGCAAAAAGTATTCTACAAAACAAGTACTCTCTGAAGTACATATTTTGAAAAATATTACTCAACTACATATACAGTGACTCGGTAAATATTCTACCCACCTCATATGTACACTTTACACTTTCTTAACCAGCTAATAAATTACCTGTTAGAACACAATATATTAATCTAGAATAAGTTCTATTTTTTAAAGTTTCTCACTGCTTTAGAAGTTTTTAATGTGATACTCTTTCACTCAAGTACTTATTTTTATTAGTACTGTGATCTGAATCATTAAAATTAGTAAGTAACGGTACTTTTAATTTACTGTTTGTGATTTCTCTACACACGTCTGGTCATGAGTTTACTTACTGAGGGAAATATAACAGACTAAAATTAAAATGAATTGATTCTATTTGATTTCCTTCAGTCAGATAATACTGGAATTTAATTAGGCCACATTAACATATTTATGTGTTTTTCAATCTATAGCAATCCTACCTGCACTCAAGACAAGTAAAGACAATGAGTTTACTCTGATATAAAGCTTCCCTTACTCTCCAAGGCTAATGCTGTATATGAATTAATGCCAGGCTACAGGGAATTATTCATACATCACTGTACATTTCTAAATACATACCGCTGTCACTGATCTAACTGCTATAACGACCCTTTAATGCAGTTCCCAAGGGCATTACAATGCTGTTTACAGGTAGATGAATGAGGTAATATTGAAAGGGCCATGATAGCGTGAGAAGAGCCTCTCCTCCTCCTCTCCCCTGCTCCCTGCTCTGCGCCTCCGGCAGTGGGCTCAGGGGAGAATAAATACAGAGATCTTGCTAACACAGAGAGGAAAAGCACACACATACACACTGGGGTTTGAACAGAGACAATGCACACACACACACCTGTTCCCTTACACCTAAGCTCCAGCAGTGCTCTCACCTGCTCCTGGCCGAGAATGATCACCCCTCCAGGCTTAATTGGGTGCCAGGGGGCCAAGTTGTCCCCAGTACCTAGTCTCTCCCCATCCTGATAAGCCTCCCAGAAACCGTCTCGAGTAGTCCAGGTAATGCAGATGTGGTGCCAGCGCCCATCACTCACTGACAGCGGGAGTTGGGCCACCTGGTTGGAAATGGAGAACAAAAAGGTGAGTGATGTCAGGACAGGATGGTAGGACCCAGAGCAAAAGAGGAGAATGAGGGAGTAAGAAGAGTCAAAAGAGACTTGAGATTAATTGTAGCATGTTAGAAACAAGGACAGCAATTATAAGGGTTGGGGCTTCAAAAGATGGCCTTCTCCCGAGAATTCTCCAGATGAACCAGCATGACATATAAAATTTAGATTACCCAGGTGACATCAAGGGATAGAATATCCTTCAAAGCAGCCGAGTGGCTTACAGCGAAACACTGTCCTCTTATGCTTTTGTGCTTTGTTCGTAGATCAAAGAAAAACAACTGGTTATTTTACCAACCAATGCAATGACATCAGAGTCCACTGAGGATACACAGCAACACATGGGCTTCTAACTATGTAACTCATTAGGCTTATTCTTTAGAGTCTGTACAATCACTTCACACCCATATCTGTTAGTGCTACTGTGTTTTGTTGAAAATAAAGGTGCAAGTGCAATAAATCAGAAAAGCTGGAAAAGTCACAGAAAATAAAACTCAAGTCCCAGGCAATTACAGAAGCAATTTACCTGGTTAAGAATACCAGATGGGATCTTAATACCACTGGGACTATAGGGAACACTAGGAGTGTTTGAGAAAAAGATTGTTGTCGGAGCAGTCACAACTGACTCCATGACGATATTGTTGAAATAAAAAAAAATATTCTTGTCACATCTTGCGCAGCGCTATAACAGCTGTGATAGTTGGCAAACAAAAAGCTCAATAATAAAACACTCTCCACGGGGCAAAAAACAGATATGAATACTTGACTCGCTCAACATTTAAATCCATGGACCTGATCTCATTTTTAAAACATAAAACTTGCAATGTTACCGTTATTACGCTTCCTTTTCCCATAAGGCATTTTACAACCATAGCAGTTAAAGTTATCAACAAAAAGCATATTCTAACATTAGTTACTGCTTTATCTCACATTGACGTCTGCCTAGGATGGAGGCAGGTGTTATTATCGTCATCTACACCTTTTGCACGGTGTCATGTCACAATGTCTACTGTGAAAAAGGACCATCAGGTACAGTTTTCATGTATCCTTCAAAGGACATTTTGTGCTTGTTCCTTAACTAGAAAAGGCTGAAGATATTGTTCTGAAGGTAGAGAAATGTTTTCAGAAGATCATGAAAAGTAAAGTATTAATGTCGGAGCATGATACAATGTGTATTTCTGTAGACCTACTGTAGTCTTACTATAAAAGACATACTGAAGTTCTTTTTAACAAGTTAATTACATTTTTACATGTCCCTAGAATGTATATTTTAAATTTCAGCTGAAGATAACATAGGGATGTTTAATTATACCATGTCCATATACTCAAAATTCTCAGCCCTGTATCAAATGGGAAGTTGCAGAGTGTGTTTGAAATGCAAATATGTTTGGTTTGACCACACTCACTTCCTGTCTGTTCTATCACATGGTATGACATTAACTCACTGGCACATTATCCCAGGATGTCAGGTTGGTTTTAGTAGATTTAGTGGGTTTGAAGACTGATCCAGGAATCCAAATGGCTTGTTTTAGATCCAAATATCTGAAAAAATACTGTTTTTTGTCACTTGAGTGAGAATTTTGACACTTAGGCTTTCAGACTTACAGTGGCGACCAAAATTAATTGGGGTTTCTACTGTTTTTGTTGAATTGGCCATTAAAGTACCCATACAAGAGTGAAATATTTACATTATATCATCATTACGCTCTATAAACCATAGAATAGAGCCATCACAGGGAGATTTTGGTCATTTTCCTCACAAAAAACAAACTAGGCCTATTTCAATGTCACAGAATCATGTTCCTTCCCAAAAGAAGCCAAAGTACCTGTGCAGTCACTGTCAGGTGTGATCGTGGGTGAATCATTTGAATGTACAAGTTTCTCATTAAGTGATCAGTAACATCAGGGTTTTGTGACTTAGGTCACACCACCAACTGGTATAAATTCAAAGCCTCTACAAGTCATCCTGAAGCACATGGTGCTCTTCTTTGAACATGGCTAAGGTAAAGAAGGAGCTAAAGTGCTTTTTTGATGCTGTCTGTCAAGTGTTCTAATAATTTTGGCAACCACTGTATTTCAACAACATAAAAATACATGAAACCTTATTTTTCACAGTGTGTTTCCCATAAACACCTGCTCAACACATGAGAGTACTGGGAAAACTAAATCCTATGGACTGAATTACTTGTAATAGTTCTAAAATAAGGGGAGAACGCTGTTCTAGATACCACCACCTTCAAAAGCTTGGAGCATCATGTTAGACATGCACCCTTGCAAAAAGAACACAGTGGTAATGTTGCACAAGCCCAGTTGAACCCATTACAGATTAAAGTCTTGTCAATCCTATGAGACTGGAACATAGAGATGCCAGAGGCACATTTTTCTGAACTTAAAATTGAATGTTTAAGTGATATTATGAGCTGAAACAATTTGTTTCAACAGAGAAATATAATATCTTGATGAAGATGTTGCAACAATAAAGCTTCTCTGTTTGCACAGTCACCCAAAAACAAAATGCAGGCAAAGCTGTACTTCTCAAAATTGTTGAGGCAGCGTTCTGCTTTCCACTCAGTATGCATACGACTGAACAGCATAAACAATGTGCCCCTGTGGACCCTGTTATCACTGAGAACAAGTTCAACACATGGATGTGCAACTGCACATGCGGTAATCATATTCACTAGTCTTGCTTCAGTCTCCTACATCTTTCTTTTGCTCCACTTCTCATCTCTGTTGCATTATAACTTCCTTCTTCTGGCATCGTCTGATCTTTCAATCTCTCCTTCCCTGCTCTCAGCTTTCATTCACCTCTAAGGCGCTGCAGCTTTTCTGTTTCCCATCCTCTTCCCTCTTCTTTCCCTCATACTCTCATCCCTTTCTCCGACCATCTTTCTCTAATCTGTCTGACTTGAACACATGTATAATGCATGGTGAAGGAAAAGCTGTGAGGAGACTTGCCTGTGCCAATAATGCCCAACGTAAACAAGACAGAGGGGGAAAAAAAATTCTCTCCAGTGCGGGAATGTTCTACCTAAAAAATCCCTCCAATCCACCGTGACGCTGCCGCAGAGGCAGCCGTGTCATCAGGTAATGAAAAATCTGTGCTGAGAAACTCCACTAACATCACAATTAAGTATTTCCATTTTGAAACTAAATGTCATAAATTGCTTGCATGTTTACAAACTTACACTTTTGTTATATTATGTATTATTAGCAGATTGAGAAGTCTCAGTTGTAAGTGCACAGTCAGACTGTAATGTCCATAGGTAGGAAAGTAAACGGGCTCGTCAAATGAGCACACATGGCAGCACATATTCTCCAATGAATTACTGTTATTCTTGGGTGTGTGTGGAATGTGGGTCAATGATATTAAATGTTTATAAGGTGCAAAATTAAATATTCAGAGCTGATGGGCAGTGGATGTTCACCCAGCTGTGTCATTACTGTGTGCACTGTGCACATACAGTAAGTGTTTGATTGTTTCACACCAGAGAGGAGACCGCCATTCACATATTCATACAGTTAATTAGTGTCAGTGTTGCTCTACATTCACCGCTGTCATTATAGCTGGCAGTTTTTGCTTGCAAATAATAAATGATTCGGCACTTCACTAAAGTACACCGACTTCATAATAGCTCTCCTCTGTCAGAAAACACTCAAAGATCAACTATAAGCAGTTTGTGTGATGGTTTTGAATATGACCATTTTGACAGACATCAAACATCTTAAGACTGAATGTAACAGAGGCTCAACCTACCTTGTCATTAACAAGCAGCTCAATTGGGTTGTTCCCCCATTCAATGAGGACTATTTCATTAGCTTGGCCTGGCACACCATAGGAAAACGGGGTTCCTATGCCGGGGCTGGCGCTGGACTTGAGCCACATGCACACGGTAAAGGCATACATTTCTGGGAGGCTCTTCTTGATCCGTCCATACAGGTAATTTGTACGAAGAGGGAGGGAAACCTTGAAATCCTCAGGTGACTTGAAGGCATTATTACCTGTTGATAGACAGCGATAATGCATGGTCATACATTTGTAGTGGACAGTGTGTTTATGATGAGATCAGGAAAGCATTTGCCTCAAATGATATTGTTTAAAGTCTGTGTCAGTCAGTAATAAACTAATATTCTGAATTTGTCATGCAGTAGACAAATGAATGATCAAGAAATATATTTCAAAGTCGTAAATGAGAAGTATTGGGTCATTCTACAAAACAGGTGCTGTTTGAGTCCACAACATTTGATGACATTCATAAGACATAAAAAAGTTTCAAAGTGTATTTTTCAAGTTAAAAGCTGTGAGTGTTGTTAATGTGATAGTATGAGACAATGCTATTCTAAAAGAATAATATACAATTTTTAATCATTTTTAATTCGTACATGGCCATTTTTCCCATGTCCAAAATGGTCAACATACACTGTCTGGCCAAAAAAAAAAAGGTCACCATCTGCATTTAACTAAGAAAATACAGTAAGAGCATTTCCACATGCACAATGTGAAGGAAACTCAATGGACTGGGACTGAACAGCTGTGTCGCCTCAAGAAAACCACTTATCAGTGAGACTAACTGGGAAAAAAGGCTTCAATTTGCTAGGGAGCATCAAGATTGGACTCTGGAGCAATGGAAGAAGGTCATGTGGTCTGATGAGTCCAGATTTACCCTGTTCCAGAGTGATGGG
>JAQQAE010005312.1:0-17767 GCA_029823295.1 Pseudamia nigra | reverse complement strand
AATGATGTCATCTGTTAAGTGTCACTACACCTCAACACATTTATAAAGTGAAACTCACAACACTTGTTTACTCTGAAATATTTATTTTAACAACATATAATCTCACTATAAAGTGTACATTGAATTTAAGGATGGCAGGCTGATTGTCTTTGTAATTCAATTAGACTTGTTGGAAGATGCATTTCCAACTATCAAGTTTAATAAAGGTGAAACAACTGATAACTGATCATTGTTGTGAAACAATCTTACTTGTTCAAGGGAACAAAGCCAAAGCTGTAATAAGGCATTCCAATATAACAGACTTTTTTTTTTTTTAATTTGCCACAGCATTCTTTTATCTAAACAAAACCTAAGTCACAACATCAAATGACACATTAAATAAAATCCAGGCCAAATATGCATGCAGTTAGTGTTAGAAAATAAAAATAAACAATAAACCCTTTAAAAAGGACTCAAGTTAAATTTGAGGTACCGTGTCTAACTGCTTCAGTAACATGTAGTGCATATTACAGAGCATTCAGCTAAACAGTCTCTCCATTTCTTCAAGGTTCCCAGTGTCAAGTTTTGTGATTTTTCTGTCTGTAGAAGGAACAGAGACGACCCCGTTAGTTGTATACACACATGCCGTTTTATACATTCAATAACAGAAGGAAACAAGAACCTACTGAAATGGATCTCAATTTGTCTGATGAGATCCATGCTGTGTTGGCTGTCGACCATGCTGACAGCAAATCCCCTTTTGCCAAAGCGTCCTGTGCGTCCGATCCGATGCAGGTAGGTCTCATTGTCAGCATTCCCATCCAAGTCCATGGGAAGGTCAAAGTTAATCACAACAGACACTTGCTCTACATCAATACCTGGAGTCATAAACACAAACAGGTTTGAAAGAAACTTCACACATGTACATTTATCCTTTCTTAGGTTTGCACTAATGTTTTAATTTGCTACAGTTACACTGCAATACACTGATGTTTTAGTTTTAAAACTATGGGGTCAAGATGGAATATGAACAGACAAAAACAATGAACATGACAGTAATTGGTTCCTATGAGCAATTGGATATCATTAACTGATTACATTACATCCCTGTCATGTGGCCCTTTTCTGGAAGAAAGAAATACATTTAGCCTTCACTCCAGTTCTTAATTTAACATGAATACTGAATTACAGGACCTTGAGTCTTATCCTTATACTACTGTCTACATCCACTGCAAGTGAGGCGTTATTCATGCAATTAACCAAAAGTTTGGACTCCAGCCATCTCATTCCCAGACACCCCATGATGCGTTTCAAGGATCAAGGCTCATTTATTGTCATTCGACAAAAATGAAAACACAACTAAATAAAATCTGTTTCCCCAATTCCCAGGCCAGAATTGAAAAATAGTTTATTTAGAGTGTTAAGAAATTAAGATAAGAAACTTTGTTGTCCCCCTAGGGGAAATTTGGTTTAGGCATATAGTGCTTGCACAGCTGCTGATATTCAGAGGCAAAAAACACCACAATAGTGCAATAAATTGTGACTGTAGCTTTGCTAAAACTAGAGTGGATGACTTATTGGCTTTTTGGTCTTTATTGATAGTGATAGTATAGAGATAGGAAGCATGGGAGGGGTCATATTTGAACCTGGGACCCTGCCCTTAGGCCCGGCGGGGGGGGGGGTGACACTACCAGGTGAGCCACCAAGGCACCCCACCGTTTGGTTTTTAAAATGCAGTTTTCAAAATTAAACTGTATTGTGGTTGTAGCATTAATGTTTCTCACCCCTTGAACACACATTTGTTGTCACAAGTACTTTTTCTTTGCCACATCTGAACCGCTCAATGACAGCCGCTCTCTGCTCCACAGTCATTTCCCCACTTAGCAGAGCCACTCGGTGGCCCTCTTTGCTCAGCTCTGCAGTCAACCACGCAGCCATCTTGCGAGTCTAAAGAAAGCTCATTAGTGAGGCTAAATTACTCACACTGCAATTAGGACATATTGCTTATATACAAGTGTAATTGTGTGAAGGACAGATAGTGGTCGCTTACGCAACTTTTTGCTAAACCAGGTCAACACGACTGACTTACATGGCAGAAAACCATTGCTTGTGCAATTGTGAGACACCCGTACAGATTACAGAGGGCAGTGAATTTGTCCTCCTTGTCTTTACAGATCTCATAGAACTGCTTGATGGTGTCTAGTGTTTCCTCTTCACGTTTCAGTCTGATGATATTGGGGTCAGGGACCACGCGCTCTGCAAACATCCACACTGATTCCTCAAAGGTTGCAGAGAAAAGGAGCATTTGACAGTCCTTTGACAGCAGTCTGCATCAGTAGGAGAAACATGTTGAAAACAGTAAGATCAAGGACAAAGTCATACATATACTTCTTGCATAACTCACATATTGCTCGCATTTGCCTCCAAAATATTATCAGTAGATGGGTATGGTACAATTCATCTATTCACACCAATAAATTGGCATAAAAGTTTAAAATGTGAGATTCAAACTACAAAGTGTGCAGCAGGTACTAATTTTAAAACCACTGACTCTAAAGCCTTCATATCAATACAATCTGATTTATTGATATACTTTTATTAGCTGAGAATCTGTAAATTCTGTGCTCCCTTAAGTGTATTCTCAAATGTGTCAACTCTATTGCTGGCTGGAGCCAGTTCTTGACAAGTCTTACATGAGCAACATACATAACAGCTTTAGGGCCCCTCTACTGGTAAAATTATAAAACATATAGACAGAACAGGAGAGAAGATTTGGTCTAAGAAAAGACCTGGGCTCATTTCTATCTTTTGTCAGAGGAAGAACCACAACTCTGACAACTGGTTTACCAAGTTGCAGTACTAGAGAAAATAAAAATGGGCAGATTAAGTGTCACTACTGATGTAAATTTATCTGCATAAGAATAACCAAATCAAGCTTTCTGTATTCCAGTGAAGAGTATATTGACCTGCAAAAGTAAAGTGAAGTAACTCACTGAATCAGACAAAAAAAAAACTAAAGTTCTTATTTATTTTCTTAATTTTTTTTGTTAATGCTTGCAAACTTTGATTATTTAATTATTTTTTTTGTTAATTTTCTTGATTTTAATCATTTCAGGCAAAACACTAGTAACACAAAGCCAGGATGTAGCAACTCACTCCTCATTCAGCCTGAAAACAAACATGATTGACTCAAGACACTGTCAAAATCAATGCGATATCTCAAGGTCTAATTCTGTTCTTAATGTCTTTCTGACCAAATATTGTGGATAGTACATAGACTGTGTATATATATATATATATATATATAAAAAACTGGACAAAGTGAACGTGACGTCACCCATTAGTTTCTGGAGGGCCGCTTAGAGGGGATGTAGCCATATTTGAACAAATGGCAGTGGGGCTTATGAAGCGTTCTCGCCAGGGGACTCATGGGAGAGCTAACATTAGCCGCTATCTTACTGATGCGGTAAAACTTCACCACAGTGTCAAATAAAGTCATATCACAGTGTTGTTAGTGTAAACACTTACCCATAGCTGCAGTCGAGTGTATCTCATGTATAACTATGAACATATTGAATAAATAGAAGATGCAAAGGTCTGAATTGGTCTGACTTCGCTACAGCGACATGTCTATCAAACCTCAGCACAGCAGTCATTTGTCAGATTATTTGCCGTAATATCTTAAAGATGGGACCAGCACAATACTTATTAGAGGGCCCAAATAAAACGTTTGAGACCATGATGATGAATTAAAAAAATGTATTCGCTTCCCATTTTCAGATACAAGTCCAATGTATCTCTATGGAAAAAAAAAGCTTCTCGGAGCCGGGCGATCAGTTCCCCAGTGGCCAGGCAGTGGGATTACAACGTAAAGTTACTTCCATATTGGCCTCACTGATATCTGGGGTAGTATGACATTTTATTTCTTCGCATCTTCTGTACTGTATTGTATTGCACTGTGTTGAATGGAAATGTGTAGATTTGCACTACACTGCGATAAAGTTGACTGAAACAATTTTTTTTCATATCCATCCATAAGACTGATATCCATGTCACTGGCTGGGAGAAACACATCCCTAGCAGTATGTTTACTGTAATGCTGAAATAGCTCACCTATGGATGCGAATACTCTGGTCCTGGTGACCCTGTGTGGCAATCATCACATCGGCCTCATCCAGCACAAATACAGAAATCTTCTTGGGGTCGATTACCTTGAGTTTAATGCACCAGTCCAGAACTGTACCTGGAGTTCCAATGACTATCTGCTCCTGCAACTTTGCCCCTCGCTGCACTGAACAGATGCAGAGAGCAAAACAATTACACAACAAAACAGGCTACTCTGTCCCCCTTCAGCAAATTACACCAGAGGTTATTATCTGGTTAATATGACCATACTGCTCTCACCTCTGTTTCCCCGAACAGCATAAGCCAGTTTCACATCAGGATAAAACTTCCCCATCTGTTCCATTACTTGACCAATCTGCAGCGCAAGCTCATATGTTGGAGCGATGCAAAGGCACTGAAAAAAACAACAGCTTGTGAAAATATCTCAGAATGGGCAGCTGGTGGTGACAGTGACTTGCTTTGCAGATTACATGCTGTGCGCACCTGAGTCCACTTATTGTCAGGGTTTACATGGCTGAGCATGGCCAGAGAAAAAGCAGCAGTTTTACCGGTCCCAGACTGCGACTGGGCAATCAGATTCTGAAATCTGAAAACAAAGAAAATAAAAATGCATAACTAGAGTTCGTTAATTACAAAGCAACCCGTTATAAAATATGAACACACTTTTCAATTGACAACACTTATGGGCCATCTGCCCATAATAGAACAAACAATACAGTCCTCTACCTACAATTATCCTTCATTTTAAACCAACTTAAATACTCAGTTACTTCAGGATAAATTGATTATATTCTTTGCTGACATCTCAGCTGACTGAGGAATTGATTACATGATTGTGCTTACCCAATGTGTTTTAAAGCGTCAGCTAACTACAGATACATACAGTACAATATCAATTCTGATGATTTTTTTGTGAAAAAAATTGCTCTGCAAAGACAGAAAAGGTATTAACATATTCTTTTGATTGAAAACATAACTGAAACTGAACTATAAAATATGGGCTTTTGAGGTTGTTTTACATCAGGAATCTCAAACTTGTGCCATGGAGGGCCGACACTCTGCAGGTTCTCTTTCCAACCAGTCTCCAACGTGCAGATTTGACTGATTAGCTCCTCTCCCCGATTGCTGATCCGTGAAATCACCTGCTTTAGTGACTGGTTGTACAGGAAACCTGCAGGGTCTCAGCCCTCCATGGCACGAGTTTGAGACCCCTGTTTTACATTGTACAAAGTGCTATGTGCACTAAAGTTCAACTCACAGCAGACTATTAGAGACTGATGCAATAACAGTGACCTTGACGGGCTGTGTGTAATCTCTCCCTGGAGAGGACGCTGCTGGGAGAATCAGCTTTGCTTTTTCACCCTCCCCCGCTTCTCAACACTCTGGTGAGTGGTTGAGCTGAACTTTCTAATGGACATTTTGCCACCATGAAACTTATCTGACTAGATGCCTTGAGGAAGGATTCTGGACTGATGTCAAGGTGAACTTTTCTATGGATACGTCACCATGGTAACCATCATGGAGCCTAACACCTGGACAATATGCACTGAGAAAGGATTCTTGACCTTCCCCATCAGAACTGATAGGACACAATGCATCCATTGATCATATGCACATTACATACACACCCCAACTCTCTGACCTTGCTTTGTCAATGTAATGTGGGAGTAACTTGTTTGTATGCGACCATAATTTTGCTTCCCATGGAGCCTAATTCTGGAAACTGTGCTTTTATTTTACCCTCTTTCCCTCTTGTCCCCCTCATCCCCCCAAGTGCAAGGTGCGAGCTCAGTTTGCTGCCATTTGTGAATTTCCCCTTTTTTGTGGGATCAATCAGTGTGTAAAAGAAAAAGCATATAGTTGTTGCATAATTGGTTGTCAATGCATGTTGGACTATTGGATTGGATTATTTGTGACTACTAGAAACTGAAAAACTGTTGAACTGAACATCATGCTTGAAAAGTGACTTTATTGCAGTTCTGAGTCTAACTCCACCCTCTAGATGAGCTGGAAAATTCAGAACGAGGCTGAGTGTGCAGTGATTAGAGTCTGAATATCTTGTGTGGAATTGGCACAGAAAGCTTAATAAATATACAAAATATAGGTGACTCTAGCTGCCATTTTATTTATTGAGTAATTTCCTTCAGTGGCAGTAATACCAATTGGGAAGATTGATATTAGCCACCAGCCTCTATCAGAGCCAAATCCTGCAGATGCAGATACAGGCTGGAACATCCAACTGGTGCATCTCAAATATGTAAAAACCTCCCCAAATCCACTCAGAAGCACAGTTGTGTTTGAGAAACTGCTGGCTAAATATTTATTTTCATCTTTTAGTGAAACGGCACCTTAGCTCATAGGCTTCAGCAGAATCATTATACATGCGCTTGTGCTCGGATAATTGCATAAAAATGTTTGTGAATGTAAAACTTGAGGATTCATCGAGTGAATAAAAAGTGCAGATACTCATGTGAAAACCAAACACACAAACTCCCAGGAGCATTCTGCTACAAAATACCTGAAGCCATATTCTGCAGCAAAAATATTACCAAGCAAATAAATCAAGTCAAGAGAACTCACGGCTGAGCCAACATCATGGGTAAAGCATTTTCCTGGATTCTGGATGGTCTGTTGAAACCCATGCTGTACACTCCCTTCAGCAGCTCAGGTTTCCTGTAGAGTATCAAGTCAAAATACTGAGGATGGATTTTCTCAAGGCACATTTAAATGAGAAAATGTGTTTAAGAGCAGGAACACATAAGCTACCCAATAAAGGTTTGGAAACACCCTTGCCTTTAGAGTTTTTTTTATTTTATTATTTTTAGTTGTACATGAATCCTGAAGCCATACAGAGCTCACAAAAGGAATTATGTAATAAATAAAACAATGTTAACTCAAAACATGTTTAATATCTTAAGTTGTATTTCATGCTCCGTCACACTTTGGATGTCTTTAGTATTGGTTGACAATGTTGGAAATAAAAAGAAAAACACTGAAGGAGAAAGTGCATCCAAACTTTTGAGGAGTAGTGTACAACTGCAAACTCACAATCTCAGCTCCTCGAATGTCTTGACAGAGAAAAGAGGAGAAGTGGGGTCCCTCTGGAGAACCTCCACCTCGTTTCTGTTCCTCACCAGGGTGTGTCGAATTAATTTATTCAACAATGACCGTTCAGCGGGGTCAACCTTCTCCCCCTCTGCTTTCCAGGCTCCACGGTCCACTGAGTCACCGTCACCTCCATCTTTTCGTCTACTGATAATTTCAAGCTTCTTTGACATGATGTTTCCTACACGGGAGGATTAAAAAGTAACACAAGACCGTAACGTCAAACACCATCACGTTACAGATAAAACTATGGGAGCAAGTTGACTTCAGTTTAGATTCATTTAATTACCATTTATGTCTGCTCTCGAGTAATGCGTGGCACATTGTCGGTCCATTTTCTCAGAGAAGTCGAACTGGACAAAGAATAAAGTTTGACACAGGATTACTTGACAATTTACACCCAAAACTGCGTAAACTACCAAGCTCTACCACAAAGGTGCTAAGTAGCAGTCGCAGCTAGCCTGCTAACGACAAATTTTATTTGACATTTGACTCACTTTACACCTCATAACTTACCTGTATGGGCACAGTTGAAGCTTCTTGGACGTCGACAGCAAGCGCCCACGAGTCTTGTGACATTTTCGCGATTTGATGGTTTATTTTTCTAAACGAGCAACAGTTTTAGCCAAAAAGTTTGATGTCAGCGTGAGTGATGTACGTGAACGCAAAGTGACGACGTTCCGCTGTCCTGAATCAACTGCACTCCGCTGGACCACACCACTGATGCTGCATTCAGTGTATCGGATATATGGTGATTTTAGGACCTGATCCGCAAGAAGCGCACAAATAAAGTTATAAATATAACAAAAGATATAGTGTTTTCTACTACACAGGTTGTAGAAAAAGAACGAATGATGCCCTGACTTATTTTGAGGACAAAGTGTCAAGAACAGTGCCAAAAGTCCAGTTAAGATATTTTTCTTCTCGTTTTTTTTGTGGCTTTTTTCTGTAAGTGATGTGGCTTACCAAATATAACTATTACATCTTATCGTCAGATAGCCAAAAGTATACAACCCCCCGCCCACATTTAACTTATTAGCAGAAAAAAATGTTTAAAGGCTAGCCGAATTTAATTTTTACGAGGCTCATTGAAGGCATCGAATCACCACCAGCCCGTTTTCGAGGGAAACATGTGACACGCCCATTAGAGAGAGTTTGGAGAAAACTATCAACCCTACGACTAGATATTTTACAAATTAAAGTAATTAAGTAGTTTGTATTCAGTTGGTAAGAGATTGATTTTTTAAAAGGATCAAAGCTTCGTATTTTATCAATGTGACATAATTTTGACTCTAGTCTACTTCTTTTTACTCATATGTCTCATGAGATTCTATCTTTTTAGCTCTAAACCCAAAAAACAAATGTGACGTTTACTCTGGAACCCCCAAAAAGTCATTATAAACTTCATGATACCATACAACATTTATAGGTATTTTACTCTTTAATGTGAAATTAAACAAACTTAAAGAAATCAAGATTGCACCAGGGACAATTTAAGCCAGAATGAATACAATAAGTAGGCTGCTAAATGAACAAAATAATCAACTAAAGTAACAAAAGAACATAATAATTACCAAAATGGACAAAATTAATGATGCAATCAACAAAATCAGCAAAGCAATAAATGGAATAAACAAAAATGAGCAGAATGATCAAAAAATGGACAAAAGTCCACAAAAGAAATAGTAAGATGAACAAAAATGAACAGTAAATTAAGCAAAATTGCACAGAACAATAAAAAAATCAACAGAATATAAAGTAGAGTAAACTAAAATAAGCAAAATGAAAAAATGAAAAAAGAAAAAAAAAAGAAAAACACAAACAAACAAAATAATCGACAAAATTAACAAGATAATCAACAGAATGGACAAAAATCAGTGAAATAAAGACCGAAATAAACAAAAATGATCATCAAAATGAAAAGAATAATTTTAAAAATGGGTGAATATAATAGGCGCAGCTCTACAACCCATTTTGTGTCATGACCCTAAGTTTAAAAAAGACAGAAGTAGATGTAGCAATTTATTTTATTCCTCCTAACATAATGTAAAATAATTCAGAAAGACTGACAAGATAAGTACAATGCTGCATATGTATGTGTGTGTGTGTGTGTTTATTCTATTTTATTTTTATAATGAAATTTAAGGATGTTTTGTCTTTATGTGCTGGGTCTAAAAAGTGGATGTGTGTGTGTGTGAGAGAGAGAGATGGTGTGTGACCGTGTTTAAGAGGCATGAAAAACAGATAGCAGTGCGAGGGAAGGGGGTGCACAGACTGAGTTTTATTGGCTGCAGGTTAATTCAATTTGGAGGCGGATGCTGAGTTTCAGCCAACCCACCCACACCCACACACACATACACAGCACACACACATACATGAACGCATTCAGCATCTACCTTCTCTGGACAGCCAAATGACTTTATAAACACATATTAATTGTCATGGTAACCTCAGAAGAAAACAGATGGATCAAACCAAGAGATCACAAAACATGAAGACACCCACACTGGATTTGAAATGTTAAGGGTTTTCCAGTCATACCAGAAGGAGGAAGATAAAGAAACAGATAAAACAGGGAAAATATTCATGTGTGAGGGAGTCATGTTCCTTCACCTGCAACCTAGCTGCTCCTCCCTGCTTTTGTTTGTCTCCCCTGATCCCTAGCTATCAAAAAGGATACCTGAATGGTTCTTCTTTCCATCGGTTTCAGCGAGGCTGGTGTGAGTGGGTGGTGCTGATGCTTTGAAAACGTAGGGGCTGGGAAAAGGGATGTTTATTGGTAGAAGTGGACCTTGCGTCTCAGCCCCTCTTTCTCGCTGTCTCTCTCTCAAAACCCTCCAACTCCAGTAGCCTCAGGGAGGAGGAGGAGGAGGAGAGAATAAATGAAGCAGTATTTGTAACCACATGTTGCTGTGCTTAATTGAACTGATGCTGCGGATGCAACCTTGCGGATGCAACCTGCCATCCCTGTCTTTGCACTGTACATCTAACTAACGATGAGACTGCTGCATCTGTAGTTTCTGCCACCTGTGGCAGCACTCCTTTTCCCTCTACGCCACAGAGAGAGAACAAACAGGGAGCTGAGAGAGGTCGGTGAGGAGGAGAATATCTTTCATGATAAGTGGACTTCTGACAGAGAGAGAGCCTCGCTGTATACCCAGTTGAAACAAATGAAAGGTAAGATAATGAGGCATATACTGTGATAAGATCAGATGCATTTCAATGCCGCAGTCTGTCTCTCTCTACTTCTTCTTACTGATCATGCATATATTATACACCATTGTCATTTGTTAAAATAAAGAAAAGGTCAGCCAGCTGATGATTAAAACTACCAGTGATGCATGTCGACCTACAGATTCATAGGCACGGTGTTTCAACAGGTGGTTGCCACAACATCTCCTCACAGTTTTGACAGTAATTAGTGCAGAGGAGTATGCCACTGTTGGTAAAAAATATTGTGAGTTGATGGTTTGGTGCTCTTTTAGCTTCACTGGAGGGAGGAAGGATGATTCATGTGGCAGAGCCAATGAGGAAAGACACACCAGGGACTGCCACTTTAAACTCTAATTAATATAAGATGAAAGAGCGTTAAATTGCATTGGAAAAAACAGACAACTGCCAGTGCCATCTTGCTGAGAATTAGTTTCCGAAAGATGATTTTTGTTATACTTGCACCTATTATCAACTTGCACATGGAGTCGCATGTTATGCATTGTTTGTGAATATATTTCAGTGTTCAGAGTGGGTATCTTACTGTTACCTGTGTGCATTCTGTTTCTGCAGATGTACAATTGGCTTTTTCTCTGTCTCCATCTCCAGCTGTGTTTGTCTCGACACACGATGGCAGTATTGAGACATAAGAAAACCACTGATTTGTATCTGTATGACCTTTTCCTCACCATAAATAACCATTTAGTGACTACAAACCTGCATGACCATTGGAAAGACTGATTGAATTTTATGAGTGCGTTAGTAATTCAGAAGTACTTACTGCACTTAATGGGAGTATGAGGATTAAAGTTATCTTATTTATGAAGGGAACTAAGCCTCTGAATTGGTTTTAAATTAACAGGATTTTGCAGTGAGACGTGACCACCTGGTGTTTAATCACAGTCTCAATCTCACTGTATTACCTACAAGTGATGGCAGACTTTAGAGACTGGTCAGTCTGCAGGCAGGCAAGCAGAGCTGTCTCTATGGAAATTGCTTTCGTCATAACACTTCCTATCAAGCCCGTGCTGGGGCTCTGGTCGTGCAGACACAGACCCTTGACAGCAATATGAGCAAGATTGCTGTCAGAGGAGACCGCATTCACCATTCAGCGCAGCTTGAAGCAACATGTTGTTTATCGGATATCTTACATGAATTCCAGTACTACACTTTACCATGAGCAGATTTATTATAACCTTTTTCTGCTCAAGTGACAATGAACATTGCTTGTACTTTCCTCTCGTGGTGTGTTACAATGATTTTCTCACCCTAATTTTAGTTAATTGTGATGTCATTTTCCTTTAAAAGTCCAACGAGCCTGTGTCCCCCATCCTAAGGCTCTTAGAAGTTCTTCCATGTCTTGGAAATTATTGCAATTGAATAAACCTTGCCATCTTAAACACATTAATTTCACCAATTTCTTGCATTTGCATTGAGACCTGACACTTCGCTTACACACTTACACCAATTAAAGGTTTGGACACACCTTCGCTCTCAGTGGATTTTTTACATTTCTATTATTTTTCAGCTTTTTACATAAATTGTAGCCATACAAACTGCAAAAGAACACATATGTTATTATGTAGGTATATCTTGTCTAGAGTTAATTTGTGCAATTTCTTTCCTTCTTCATGTGTTTTAGACCATAATTAGTCTTGTGCAGAAGGGTGGGTACAGAGACAGTAGCCCTATTAGTACTACTACAACTACTGTACAAATGCATATTATGGTAAGAAATACTCAGTTAAGTAAAGAGAAAAGACAGGAAATTACTTTAATACAGTAAATGAAGGTGAGGCTATCCAAAAATATCAAGAACTTTGAATATGTCCCCAAGTGTAGTCACCAAAACCATCAAACACTATGATGAAATTGGCTCTGATGAGGACTGTCTCAGGAAAGGAAGACCTAGAGCTACCTCTCCTACAGAGGATATGTTTATTAGAAGTACCAGCGTCAGACACTGCCAAATTACAGCACCTCAGATAGCACTGGTAGTACCGATAGCACGTTGAAAATAGAGCTAAAAGCTGTGTCCAAACCTTTGACTGTTAGTTTATGTGTGTTTGATGTTTGAAGAACAAAAAAAAGAACAGACATTTTCTACAGCTGACTGACTTCACATGCTGACATGGTGGACTGTTATTATTTATTTATTTTTTCTGGATCAATACCCCAGATTCCTAAAAGCAACAGCAGCATGCCAGGACTCATTAACAAGGAGACGAGGAGCGCTCTGCCCCTCAGTGTCTCAGACATCACATCCTGTGTCAGAGGGTATACTCTGGCCATGACAGCTTCAATGACGTATGAGAACATTGAAGATCACGCAATCGAGGGTGAGTGTACTTCAGAACCCTTGTGTGGTTGATTTTCGCCTCAGCCAGGTTAAATACACCCTGTTAACGAGCACTGTCATGTGTTTTTCTCATCTTTTAGGACTCTTCATCTATCCTCTGGAAGAAAATTCCATTGTTGTGGGGTTTGAGGCAATGATTTCTACCCAGATAATAACGCTGCAGATTAAAGACAAAACAAAAATTGAAGACTGTCACCTGGATTGCTGTAACACATCTAATGGAGCCTTGCAGAGTTGCAGTGGTAATCAAGGATAATTTCAAAAATTCCAAAAAAAGATCAAGAAAAATAGAACCACACAAGGTTTTATTCTACCATTATGAGGTTCAGGGGCAGCACCAAGCCATTTTTTTCACCATAGAAGGCAAATTATTGCAAAATCAATGTTGGGTGTTGACTTCTTTAAGCAGATTTAGTTGTTTTTAAGTTTTTTGGATCATGTACATTTATTGCATGGCCTATTGTAGCCTTTCAAAATTGTTATACTGTACATACGTAGATATGGTGATGGTAATGGCCCAAAATGTGACATTATGCATGTTTTTATGATGGAGACATCCAAGCTGTAAAAGAACAGATATGGAATTATGTAGTAAACAAAAAAGCGTTTAAAACCCCACAGCATGTTTAATATGTTACAAGTCCAAAGTAGGCCATTTTTGCATTTTTAATGTGCTTTAGCCCATCAGTAGCTGTATTAGTGCTACTAAAGCTACTGTACAAATCCATATTATGGCGTAAGGAAGAAAGCCAAGTTGAATGGCAGGTTGCCTGTTTAATCACATGTATCAATCTGCCATGGACAATCGGCTACTAGCTAGTTTCCCAACATCGTAGTCTGGACTTTAAAGTAAAGACAGTCCATCATTACTGTAAGAGATGAAGGTCAGTCAATCTGAAAAATCTTAAGTACTTCAATGTGTCCCCAAGTGCAGTCACCAAAACCATGAAACACTATGATGAAACTGGCTGTGATGACGACCGCTCCAGGAAAAAAACAACCAAAAACTACCTGTCCCGCAGAGGATAAGTTTATTATAATTACCAGCCTCATAAACCAATTTACAGGACCTCAGATACAGTTTGATGGTTTTGGCAACTGCACTTCACATTTAAAGACTGTGAGATTTTTCTGACTGACAGACCTTCATTTCTTAAAATAATGATGGATTGTCTTTACATATAAGTACTGTACTATGTCGGGAAATTAGCTAGGAGCTAATTATCTATGTCACACTCATATGCTGTATATGAGTAAACAGGTGACCTGCCACTCAATTCGGCTTACACCCTCACAGTTGTCAAGTTAGTATGTCTGTTTTTTTATACCTGTACCATCTGTCTTTCCTCAATCATTCTGTGGTTAGATAAGCTACAGCTGCTAGCTCCGTAGTAGCGACTGTCTGTGAGTGCATGAGCTTGTGCACCTATGAGGTCGTAAGCTGTGTTGACTGGCACCAGCCCTGTCCTCTGTCTGTTTGATTGTTAGTGTGCTTTGAATTTATATCTGTTTTTAGTATGTGTTTTTCTTCTAAATAGTTTTAAATGGTCTACCAATGAAGGTTGTTTTTATACCTATCCAGAAGAGCATACCTGGCTGCTTTAATGGACTTTTAAATCTATAAACACAGGAGTCTCTCTACTACTCCAGGATCTCAGCTAGCCTGAGCCTGGGTCTACACCATAGACTGTATATATTACTGGACAGAGTGACCGTGACGTCACCAATTAGTTTCTGAAGGGCCATTTAAAGGCCAATCGAGTTGTCACTTCCCGGACAGCATTTTGGAGCCAAAAACAGGATGTAACCATATTTGGATGAACGGCAGCAGGGCTTATGAAGCCTTCATGCCAGGGGACTCATGGGAGAGCTAGCATTAGACGTTATCTTAGTGATCCAGTAAAACTTCACCACGCAGTGTCAAACAAAGTCACAAAGTTGTCATCTTGTCAAATGAAGCTAGACTGCAGCTGTGGGTAAGTGTTTACACTAACAACACTGTGATATGACTTTGTTTGACACTGTGTGGTGAAGTTTTACCACATCAGTAAGATAGGGGCTAATGTTAGCTCTCCTGTGAGTCCCCTGGCATGAATGTTTCGTAAGCCCCGCTGCCGTTTGTCCAAATCTGGTTACATCCTGTTTTTGGCTGCAACATGCCGTCCAGGAAGTGACAACTCGATTTGCCTCAAAAGGGCTCTTCAGAAACTAATGGGTTACGTCATGGTCACTTTGTCCAGCAATATATACAGTCTATGGTCTACACCTGCTACAGCCAGGATCTCAGCTAGCTTCAGCCCGAGCCTACACCTGTCACAGCCTGGACCTCGGTGAGCTTCAGCCTGGGCCTACACCAATTATAGCCTGAGTCTCAGCTAACATCAGCTTAAAGGTTGACCTCATATCTGCCATCTATGTCATGCCTCCATATTAGTCACTAAAGATGGCTCTTTTTATTATCGTACTTTTCTTTTTATCTGCTCTGGATCCCAGAACTCTCACTACCTCCAGGCGCTCTCTTGTTCATGAGACAACAATTTTGCCACAGACTTGCTATGGCAGCACTTTAGTCTACAATCTAACTTCCAGGGACATGTCGTCCCTCTGGATTACAATGACTGTTGGCCTTCCTACACATTGTTCAACTCATGTGATTCCATTGTACCCTTATATGCTATCGCAGCAGCTCACCATATTTTCTTCTTCAATTTTCATTAAGCCCTTAGTGAATGTTAAACATGGATGTTATTTTGGCCCTGTTCTCTGACGTGCGTTAAGTATTCTTATGTTGTTAAACATCTGGCAACACTCACCCAAACCCTGGACCTTCTACTGGTGATACTACTTCTATTGCTTCCAATTTGACATTTAATGATTTTTGTGACTGCAAATGCTTGGGATTTTTATACATTAATATCTGCAGTTTATTGCCTAAACTTGATCACGTAAAATCCTGGGTACACTCTGCTAATCCTGATGTCTTAACTATCTAAGAATCATGGCTTAGGAAGTGTTACAAACTCTGACATCCTAATACCTGGTTACAAATTCTTTCGCCAGGATCGAGCCACTAAAGGTGGGGGAGTGGCTATCTTTACAAAAGAACATTTGCAATGTTCTGTATCTTTGTCTAAAGCGGTCCTGAAACAATGTGAATTGTTAGTTTTAAAACTGAAATTATCAACAAACTTATCTCTTTCTGTTGCTGTTTGTTATAGACCACCCTCAGCCCCTGCTTGTGCACTATCATCACTCAGTGAACTTCTGGCTCCCCATATCTCCTTAGAGTTTGTTCTTTTAGGTGACTTAAACTTGGATATGTGTAACCCTCCTGTCTTAGTTACACAGCAATTTGATGCTTTAAATATCTTTCAAATTATATCCAAACCTACCAGACTTGATTTGAAATCTCCTAAAGCTGCCACAATAATTGACCTTATTCTAACTAATACTCCATCTAATTATCAATCTGGAGTCTTTAGTCAAGATCTGAGTGATCATTGTGCCATTGCATGTATTCACTCTGGCCTCTCAGTCAGATGCCCATTTATCATTGTAATCAAACGCTTTCTGAAGAAGTTTGATATCCAGGCCTTTTTACACAATGTGGCAGCCGTGAACTGCGAGAGAATTGACCTAATCCCTTCTATGGATGATGCCTGGTCTTACTTTAAAGATTCAGTTGGCACTATTTTTGATAAACATACCCCACTCAAAATATTCCGTACCAAGAATTGCTACAGCCCTTGGTTCTCCCCTGACCTAGCTGGCTTGATCCGTCATAAAAATGCTTTATGGCAGAGAGCCAGGTCCTCTCAGTCTCCTGTTGACTGGCTTGCCTTCAGGCAATGTAGAAACAAAACCACACAGGCAATTTGGTCAGCTAAAATCAATAATTTTAAGGAGAAGTTCTCATCATGTGGTGCTGACCCCAAGAAGTTGTGGAAAACATTTAAGTGTATGGAAAACAAACTCACTTCCCCTCATCTACCTGCCGCTATGAAATTTGGTGACATAACAGTCACGAATAAATCACGTATGGCCTCGCTCCTTAACAAACAGTATGTGCACTCATTGCAAGCCTGTACTTTCCCGGGTCCTAACACTGCTCCATCACTCACCCCTCCTCCTTTCAGTGATGTCAGCTTCTCCATTCAACCTGTTTCTACCTCAGAAGTTCTGGAAGAACTCATCAAGCTGGATTTACACGAAGTCGCTGGCTCTGACGGACTTCACCCCATATTTTTAAAAGTAGCTGCTCACATTATTGCTGCCCCCATTACAAACTTATTTAACTTGTCCATTTGTCTGTCTGTTTTCCCTTCTGACTGGAAATCTGCCATGATCTGCCCCCCTTTTAAAGGAGGCTCTGGCTCCGATTCCAACTGCTACAGGGCTGTATCCATCCTGCCTTGCTTGGCCAAAGTCTTAGAAAGACTAGTTCACAAACAGCTAACCCACTTCATTGACTCCAACCATATCATGTCAGATGTGCAGTCAGGTTTCAAAACTGGCCACAGATGCATCACTGCTACCCTGAAGGTCCTCGATGACATCATCACCTCCATGGAGAATAAACAGCTTTGCATAGCCGCCTTTGTAGATCTGGCCAAGGCCTTCGACTCAGTAGAAAATAATATCCTCTTGCACAGGCTCCACAGCATTGGCCTGTCCAAGGTTTGCCAGCTATCTCAATAACCGTGTACAGGGAGTGACATCAGAAAATGTTGTTTCAGATCCACTTTACATTTCTAGGGGTTGCCTCAAGGTTCCATCTTGGGCCAAACCTTGCTTTCCATTTATATAAACAATGTGGCTAAAGCTGTTGGTGCCTCCTGGATACATCTCTATGCTGATGATGCCATCATTAAGTCATCTGGCGCTTCACTCCATTCTGCAGCATCTGCCCTCCAACTCAGCCTCACTTCTATCAAGAAGTGCTTCCACAATCTTCACCTGCGGCTCAACTCAGCGAAGTCTAAATGCATG
>JAQQAE010005311.1:0-17769 GCA_029823295.1 Pseudamia nigra | reverse complement strand
ATAATAATGAATAAATGTGCACGTACAGGTGTGTAATACATACTTTATATGGGAGTTTTTGTGGGTCCAGAACAGATTTTCATTTTACATTATTCTTATGGAAAAACTGGCACCTGCTAACTATTGTTTTGCCCAATGAATGTGATGCTGGAACAGATTACATTTGTTAGCTGGAGTACCACTGTATAAATGTAAAAGCAGAATCGTAACAGGTGTTCGACAGGTGTTTCTGGTTTTCTGCTTATTTGTGTCATTTCCATTTATTGTTTTCATCATCTGGCACTACACTTTCACACATGGTGTCCACTACACTGCCTTACAAAGGCAAACTGACAGTAACGAGGTGACATAAAATTTATAGCAACTACAGAATTAAGGCAAAATACAATAAGTAAGTGAGTGTTTTGACTTTAAATAGGTATTTAAAGTCAAAATACAAGCAGTGGACAAAACCGTAAGGAAAATCAATCAATCAAACTTTATTTGTATAGCGCCTAGATAAAAGTGAACAAAATCAGAAGTGAAATGAACAAAACAATCAAAAAATGAAGAAAAGTGAAGACAATCTGAGAAAAAAAATAACAAAATCAGGGCAAGATTGACAAACCAATCAAGAGCGAAAACTTTTAAGTACTTTTCCTCTATTTCACCTTTTGCTGAGTTAATGCACTTTGCTTTAGAAGGGGAGTATCATTATTCACACACATTAAAGCCACTGTATTTGCAATACCGAGGACTATTTGGCCTTGTATACACCACTATAATACAAAAAGTACCACAAGTTTGAAAATGTCACGTCCCCTGTTTTTTTTGTAGTTCATGCATGAAAGGGTTAAAATATGAAAATTACTACGCAGGAAACACTCTTGTTATTATCACGTGACAGCGGTAGCAGAAACACAGGGTAGAGGAATAAAACGCTGACAATTTAATAAATATGTATAACTATCTGTGATGCTGTCATCATGCTGATTTCATCATCTGCTGTTATTCTATTACAGATTTAATCATGATGAAATATTACATCAGAACACTATCTAGGAACATAAGTTTACATTCTATTAGATTTCCTTTATTTCAGTAAAGCCACAGAAACCAAGACACTACAGTATAAGGCAGGGGTCTGCAACCTGTGGCTCTGAGGCCACATGTGGTTCTCCAGCCCCTCCCTTTGTCTCCTGTGGCTTTGTCCCATAATGGAAGTTACACATCACACTATAAAAACTGTTGTGATTGGTTTTCAACATGTTGCCAGTAAAAATGTGCAGAGGTCAGATATTTTTGTGTCTCCCGCCACGTTTTTTCTTTTTGTCCAAAAACAGCCCTTTGTTTGTAACGCATGCAGAATCCTGGGATGCATTTATAACATCTGACAGTCGGGTACCTGGACGTGCTGCTTTTTTTCAGTCAATGCAATGACCGGATAAATGTAGTGAAAATTCAATACTACTAAATTTTTATATGCTCTTGCAATTTGACAGACTTATTTTAATGTCTCAACAATTATGCCTAGTGATAATTGGCATACCTCCAGGCTAGATGTAACTTATGAACAAGAATGAGATGCAATTAGGTTTAATAAAGTTTTCTTTTATTTACTCTTTCATCTGCCTTTTTTGTCCATCACAGTTGTTTTTACAATAGTAAATGTGTAAAGTACAAAATGCAGTGTACAACGAGCCTGTCCTCCAACCAAATACGACCAAGGTGGTCGTATGTTCTTGTACTGAATTACGATCTATTGTTACGTTTTTGAGTTATGCGCCCTCTAGCAGTCACGCGAATGTCAAGGCTGTGGCGTCGTGTTTCGTCATGACATTTGATTTTCCTTACCAATCAAAATACAAAACCAACAGAGGGAGGAGTCATGTCCACTTCACTGCATGACATCTATAGAAAACATTTCATGTGATTGGAAACTTCTGAACCACAGTAAAATGCATAAAACATACAGTATATGAAATTCTTCTCCACATTTGACCCATCCCCTGCAGGAGCGGTGGGCAGCCACTGTGCAGCACCCGGGGAGCATCTGAGTGGTTAAAGGCCTTTCTCAAGTGCCCACAGTGGTGATGCCAATCTGGTGATTTGAACTAGTGACCCTATGGTCACAGGCCTGCTTCTCTAGCCTCTTGGCCACCATTGCCATCATTACATTTTGTTTTAATCGATACTGACTTACTTTAAAAGAATAAATCCTGAAATGTGTTGCTGTATGGTGTCATTTGTCATTTAGCATTTAACTGGAGACTGAAACAAGGGTGCATTTTGGGCACATACAGCATTAAACCTACTAACAATGACCTATGTCATCCTTTGATTTGTTAAGTGAAGCCTTCAAGCTCCATGAAGACAAAGTAACAGAAGCACAGAGTCCCAGGTGAGGTGTTGGAGCTTGTGGCTGTGTAATTAAAAAGGATGAAAGTGCTGGACTCAATTATGAGATACAGTACATTGTTTAAGGCACAATGTGGAAGTCTAACATGGCTGTAGTCAGAAGATGAAGTCAGCGTGGCCTCATCTTTTGTGTTCACATGGCATGCAAGCATGATCAATGAATTACTTCGTCAGGTGCAGGTGCCAAGTGGGCAAACAGCTGCAACGCACGGGAGTATGTAGAGTCTCAGTGAGAGTGCAAAGACAACCAGACTAAAACCGTGTGATTCCAAATGCTAAAGGTAGGTTTTCATGGTTGTAGAATGCAATAATGAGAGTCAAATGAAATTAAGATATTAGTTTTGAGTGTTATTACATTATGGGGGTAAATGAGCTTAGGTTCAAATGATAATAGTATGTTTTCACTATTAAGAGAAACTGAGTGGCCTTGGCAGAGGTCTGCTTTCTAGTTGATCTATCAAGCCGGTTACATACGGCTTCTGAGTAAACTGAATACAGTTGGGAATTGAGGACTATCGCTAAATTAAACTTTTATATCTCCTGCCTTATTTTTTTTTTCATCAACTCTACAAATTTTTCTGTTCAGAGATGAGTGACCTTATACACTCACTATTAGAACATGTGCAGCATCCTGTCTTCTAAATGTTGTCTAGCCACTTCCAGGGCTGTATTATGACAAGAGTGACGCTGAAATTTTTACATAAATGTCAATAGTCAGCAGTGTTTTAACCTGCTTCAGTTTTTTAAAATCACACTCCATGCTCTAATGGCTGTGTAGTTTTTATATGTCCATACTTTGTGTCACGACTAATTAGGCAGACAGAACTAAGACTTAAATGCCAGACTCAGAGCACGGTTGGTTTAGGCAGAGTTTATTTATATTAATAGTAAAGTTATACTGATACAAAGGACAGAGGTATGGCGAGGGCTGAGCGAGCTGGCAGGTCGAAACACGGGCGAAGAGTGAGGGAGCCGGGCAGACAGAATATCCAGGGACAGTCCAGAGTCAGGAAACCGAGCAGGCAGAATATCCAGAGACAGGCGAGGGTCAGTAGATATGGAAGTCAGATGAGAGCAGGAACTCACACAGAGCTGAACAGGGAAACACGCACTTGGAACAGACAGAAGGCTCGAACGACGATTCACACTCAGACTTGATAAACACGGACTGGACAGAGGGACTCCCTGCTGCTTAAAAACACTCGGAACTAATCAGGTAGATGAGACACAGGTGGAAATGCCCAGGGAGGAGCGGGAGCAGGTGTGTGGAATAAGCACAGGAGGGAGGGGCAGACAGGACTCTTTGAAACACAGGGGAAAAGGTGTGAGCAGCAGCAGTGAATTAAAACACCAACATATACTGTTAAAAACATCTAGACAGGACCTGCAGCGCCACCAGCCCCCACACTTTGGACATAAAGTATAGCTGCAGCCATAGCCTATATGCTTATGTTTACATTTAATAACATAAGCGGTGTGACATACTTTAGCATGTCTCACACTTCACAAAGCTCCTACAAAATTCTCCAGAAACATACAAAAAACTTTAACTTTCCTGTTTTTTTATTACAGTAAGGTAATCAGATATACAGCTGCTCTTTCTGAGCTACCTCTTGACATTGAAAAGAATGCAGTGATTGCACATCAGCTTTCTGTGTGCACCTTCTCTATTGTTTGACTGTAGCTGGGCCGGTGTAAGATCAGCTCCATTTTAATTACCACCCTCTTCACCAGCTAATCTAAACTATGCAGTTAGAGAGCAGAGATAGAATTAATTGTGAACAATTGTCACAGGGTTTCTTTATTCCACTTTTGCTAGGTATGATGATCCTTCCTTTATAGAGGGTATCTGCAGTACTCAGTTCATCCTGTTGAACAATAAGCATTGCTTATCTCATTGCAAAAAATTTCCATTATTTCATTCTCTTGTGTGAGAACAATGTGACAACAAATGGCCTTGATTGACCGCAAAGGTACATTAATACCCCAGACCTTGTAATATGACTCCTGCTCTTGATCTAGGACTATGCTGAAGGAAGTGAAAGGATTTTGAAATACTGTTGCTGTACTACAAGTGTTACAGTTTAAGAGATGACACCAAAGTTTACTCTGAGAATCATGGCAATGATTGTTAAACTTCTTTAATAAAGTCGGATTTCATACACTCGTTTGATTCACTTTCAGTGGGTTTATCGGGGGGGATAGAAGTAAAAACAATTTATGTTATTATTGTATTTTATGATACTTTCACTCTAATGTGAGTGACACGAATTATAATCACATGATTTGTCATAGTGGTTAAACTGTTCAAAGTTTAGCAGATACTTGACAACCAAACACTCAGTTATTTATGAAACTTCTGAACTATTTATCAACTGATAGTGTATGTTCTTGCAGAAAAGTACTGCAGTTGTTTTTAGTTGTGAACCAAAACAACCACAACAAGACACCTTAGTGTGTTCAGATCAGACCTTGACCACAAGCCAGGTATAATATTAAAACAATATTGATTCAGCACTGAAATGTACAGTTAATGGCTTTCTCAAGATCATGAAGACACAGAGTATCACCAATACTTCATATACCCTTATCTGTTTGGTATGTGACCCAAAACTTCACCATCTCAATCACAAACCAGCTCCAGCAGGAGACTGTGTCACTGATAAACTGAATGCATTCAAGCTGTTCATCACCAAAGCAATGACAGATAGATATGATAGCTAGCAACCAGCTGGCAGAAATGGTTAATCTGTTACTAACCAAAGAATTTCCTTCAGGAGTTGGTGGAAACAAAAGCAAAGACAGAAAAAGTCAGCATTAGAAAGTAAATGAAGAGCCAGAGACCTGATGTTGGTGACTGTAAGGTGAGTAGAACTGTTGGCTAATGCGTTTGTCACCTGAATACATTTTTGTAACTATGATAGTGGCAGTATATACTGTAGCATGTTCTCTACTGTGACCTGTATAAGATGGGCCACTATAGTTAGGCCTATATGTCTTGGTGCGTGGATGACCAAACCATTTTCCCAGCCAGGTCTCATCTTAGCTGACTGCAACAGGTCACTCTAAAGAGCAAGACTGTTTTGTATGTTACACAGATTGGTTTCGTTTTATTTTACTTTTTCCTCCCAGCTCCCACATTGAAAGCTCTACTACAGTGTCACACCCTAATCAGCTCTTTATTGTACCAAAAACAAGTAAAAACCTAGATACTGTTCTGTAATCCCAACCTTGAAGATTAAAAAGCCAACAAAGCCTGAGATTATGTTGCCATATAGCAGGAGAAAAAGGGCTAGAAGTTCATTATTTAAGTTATTTCAGGTTCCACTGTGCTGTAACCGGCCTCTATCCATCCCCTCCATTTCCAGCAGACAGTGGACTGAGTGAGAGAGTTCAGTTTAATGTGAGGAAGCAAAAATTGCCTTCATTGCTGGCCTAGCATTACCTATGCAGATCTTTATCAGGAAGGCCAGTGACTCTATTGTGACTATTTTGCTGGTCTTACAATGGATTTCTGTGCACCCATGCTACCAGGAGATTGGCTGAAATTATATTCTCTTCATGCTTGGCTAGGTTGCAGCTTAGAAACAAGCTGCTTATGGAAGCCAGGGAAAGATTGCTGATAATAGGGGCTTCACATCCAGTTGACCTTTTTCCTACTCTTTTTTCCTCCTCCGCAATAGCTCAATTGCAGTGACAGGAGAAAAGGAAACAATCTGTTCAGTAGAGGACACACAACCTGCGCCATTTAAGCCAAGGCTGGGCACTGAACAGCAAGGTCCTGGCTCCTTGCAACCAATACTGTGATTTCAGCTGGGCCTCAAAGGGATCGCTCGGGTTTTCTCATTATTTATGTCTGTTCGTTTCTACATCTCTTTGCATTTGTTGCCTTGAGCTGGGAAAGACCTGGCCAGCAAAGAGGCACAGAGTGCAACAGGACGGTAAAACACCTAAAAGTTCCCAATTTTATATGTGCTTCGTATACTGTTAATGTAAGTATAACTTTATAGAAGGGTTACACCCTGGAAAGTGGTACAGTATGTCAACTTGAGGCATTTCCATCCATCCATCCATTTTCTACCCCTTGTGAGGGTTGGGGATGCTGGAGCCTATCCCAGCTGACTTAAGCAAAGGCAGGGTACACCCTGAATGAGTCGCCAGTTCATCGCAGGGTTGACACATAGACAGACAACCATTCACACTATGGACAATTTAGAGTCACCAATTCACCTAACCCCCTAGTGCATGTTTTTGGTTGTGGGAGGAACCCGGAGAGAACCCACCTGTAAAAGAGTTTTACTTCAATATTCTAACAATGCTGTACCTAAACCGCTGCGACAAAATAAGAGTTAAAACATGAATAGGCTGGACCCACCCCTTGATTCAATGGAAATTTCACCCACTTGGCAAAAAAAAACATGCACTCTAAGCTGCAGAAAAAATGGAGATATTCTGGTTTTAGGATTATCCAGAGTAACAACAACACTCCTTCAGATGAACTGACACTTTAGTGATAGGGGAAGTTCGCAATCATGACTTGATGTGACACAAGACACAAAGACAATACACACTCTTTTCTAGCATCTCATTTTGCCTGGACTGTATCACACATATGATGCCCTAATTACTATATACTGGAGCTGGAGATTTCCAAAACATCAATGCTATGCAGTGCTTTTTAAATTAGCAGTACTGGGAGAATTCAAAGCCATGTACGTCTAACAGATCAATGTGGAATTTGTGAGAAATAAAGTTTATTATTGATCTTTTAAACAGCTTTTAACCAGAAAATGACCGTCTGATCGGGCAAACATAGTGTTTTTTTCACTTCACAGTGGTAAAGAATGATAAACAGTTTTTCTGTTTATTCAAACTAGGTGTTCTACATTTATGCCTTACAAGTGAAAAACCTTGGGATTTACTACACTAATGGACATCTTTATAATCACCCTGCTGATTTGAATGAGCACCATTTGTTTTATTTTTTTATATGATATAAAGATTCAGTTTCTCATACTATAAGATCCCAAACCTCTGATAATTAACATGAACAAAACTTTGCAGCCAGACAACTTCTTTCCATAATTTATGACTAAGATCCCTGGAAAATGTGCACACTGAAATGTAGTCTATTGGAAGTGGGGAACCTGGAAAAAAGAACATGACTAGTTTATGTTGAAGGTGGTTTGTGCAGGAAACACTGCGCTGTTCAGACTTTAAATCCATTTAAAAGTATAGCTTCAGAGCCATTAAACAGGTTGGCACATACAGTATACCGTACAGCTATCACTATATACCAGTCAACTTGGGAGAGCTATGAGAATTATAATGAAATAATTTATGTGTAAAACGAAGTGCTGTGAAGTGCCAGTAACCTTACTTTGTACAGCTTACCCTGCTCCCGTCAGCTTCAACATGAAGGAATGTGTTTTCGCTGCCTGTGTGTAGTTTCTAAACCCAACATCACAATAATTTCTCTGCAAGGATTCCTCCTTTTATGGGGCTAGGAGATAATAAAGATTGTCATCACAAATGTTAATAAACATTTAGAGATGAGTCTGTACGTTCAGTGTGTTCCTAGAATTTACAGAAATGTTTGTATTGCTCGATCCTGGACTGCACACAAACTCCGAAAGAGTTAACTGATGAGGGCTCACATTTTCCTCACCTTTTCAGATAAAAACAGAATAAAAGTGATCCAAAAGATAGCTATGGCCCTCATGTGGGGGGCAGTGGTTGCAGGGCATATGTATATCTGCAGATAAAGCCTTCTGTTCTGAAACAGTATTTACCAGGCCTTTTTAGATACACATCAGCCGTGAAGCCATGGGTCCAGCCTTCATTATTCTGAGTGAATCTTCCCTCATTTAGCTTTGGATAGCATCTCCTTTATTCCACCTCCAAATACCCCTATCCACATCCCTATTCGCTCTGCACAGCTAACAAGCAAGATGCTGCCATTGATGGTGGCAAATATAGCTGGAAACAAACGGCTTTGTTCATCTTTTCTCTGAGACCCCCCTAGTCATTTTGACAGACCTCGAAAGAGCACAGGAAATCAAAGGTGCTCGACAGACAGTACAAACTTCAGGAGGCAAGCCGGGTGAAGACCACCAGCCAATAGGGTGACAAGATAAAGGAGGAGGACCTTTGAGGAATTATCAAAGGAGGAGAAAACAATGAGCCATAAAAATATCCTGTGGTGATCTGTGAAGAATATTGCACAGAACACATTTTATAAGGTCAGTCTTGAAAGAAAATGATCCAAACCTTGATATACTGTTCAATAAAAATCTAAAAAAAAACAGATAAAAATCACTTTGACAATTCTATGACATCTTGTGGCACACTTCATCACATAGAAATTTGTGTGAGAAGGCAGTAAAGTTAAAAGATCTTTAACACTGCAACATTGCTGCAGTGTTAATTAGAGACACACCGTCCCGTCTGCTGAGAGCCTGCTGCCTTACTGCCCAGCTGCTGTCTGACCGTTTACAGGAGCTGCAAGGAAATAAAAAAAAAAACAAAATACCTATGCACAGATGGTTTGCATAATAGGAAGAAAATTAGCTCTTTGCTATTTCTCTTAATGTGAAATGTCCACGTAATAATATTATGATGCCACACAATGTGACATTTTTTGCTCTTTGGGTCAAAAGACACCCTCTCATTGGGAAGATGCTTCCTGTGACACTCTATTGACATTTTTCCCTTGAGAACACAAGGCCCGGGAAGCATAAACATTGGCTTGCTAGGCGTGCACTTTGCGCTGATGTCGAGATGGGACCCATTCCCCTATCAGATTTCCGTCATATTTCTCCGGCTGACTAGACTAAGCACAAGTCAGAGGTATGAGCCGATAAAGGGTGTCTTTCACACAGCAACAACACGTACCGGTGTGCTTATCACCTCAGTGCCTAACATGCAATCACAAGGAGGACAGAGAGAAGATTGTTACATTTGGTGATTTGTTTTTTTGCTTTTGGGTACTGATAAAGAATGTGGAATCTGAGCAGGAAAAGCCCATCTTTGCAGGCACGACATGAGCACTGCTGAGGCAGGCCTAGATTTGTTACCCTATGCCTTAATGTAAATAAAAATGTTTTGTTGGGTGGCAACCGACATAAGCACACAAAGAGCACAACAAAATGTTGAAAGGACAATGAGTAATTCATGAAAAACAGAAAAATGATTGTCTGTGCGTGAGTGTTGCATTTTTGCTTAAAGAAACAAAAAGAGATATGTAGAGACCGTCATATGCATTTGTGACTTATTACACAAGCTTTTCAATATTAAGTACTACAGGGCTTTTTATTTCCATAAAAATGTTCTGAGCTTTTAGTGTGAAAGCCAATCATCCACTGAGGCTCAGGCTCACCTTTATTCCTTTAGCTGTAATGCCAGCAATTAAAAATATAAGGGAAACTTTTAAACACCCTTTTTTCCAGCATGAAAAACACTGTGTAGCAAAATGGTAATAATATATTCATCCCTAGGTAAACATCCCTGCCATGTCCTTTATAAACAACAGCGGTGAACAAAATGAAAGTGATAATTTCTCTCCCTTTGAGAATTCTCTTCTTTAATTCTGACAGTAAACTCATGGCTGTTACGGGGTGTTAAGTAGGATTTAAAACTTGTCAGACAAGACATGTTTGAAATTGCTTTAAATAAGTGCACTGTGTTGCTGTCAACCACAGGCTTAGAGGAAAATATCCCCACAATTGAAGCACTCATCTGGGCTCAGAGAGCTGTGCCACAGCAACTGCACCAAATTCTTCCTCCTGCTCGCTGCCTCTGAAGGCCTGTGAGCCAGCACCCCCTGCTGGACGAAGCCCACTCTGCCACAGGCCTCGTCTACAGGATTCACACATGCTGGCATGCTGCTTTCATCTGCATGCTTCACTAGAGTTTCATACTAACATTACAATTTTTATACAACAATCTCTTTTTAATTTTAGATGCATGCCTTTGTTCAGAACTAAAACCTTTATTGGGTTATGTCAAAGATTTACCACATTCCTAGTGTTACTACTCCACGTCAGCCTCAGGTTATTTTGACTTTCAATATTCTACGCTTTTTTTTATTTGTGTAATAATAATGTTTGTACATGTTATGAGGTAGTAATTTTAACATATGTGTCCTGATCAGAGCATTCCAGCTTCTTTTCAAACTGAACTCCATATAAAATGAGAACCTGTGGCAAAAATACAGTGACACATTTTAATTTCCAATTTCTTCTTCATTTTTACTGCACATATGCATTGTAGAGAATAAATGTCAAAATTATTGCACCTTTTCACAGATAGAGAGCACAATTATGTGATTTCAACTTATATGAAGTGCATCAAGCTCTGCTACGATCTCCTGCGAAATGTAAACACACATTCTGCCAGAAAAAAAGGAACATGGTGCAGTATTTCTGATCAATTTGAGCAACAGCTGTGAGGACTGACAATACATCTGATCGTTCAGTCTTCATCCTCTCTCTATATTCAATTCCAACCTGTTGTAAAAAAAAGAATATTTTTGTAGACTTAAATAAAAATGAAATGTGTTACAAAGTTTGATTTGATATTCAGTCTATGTTCACTATTAGCATGTGATATTAGAATATACACAAAAACAAGTATAACTTAATACATTATGCATGATTTATGTATTCATTGTTGAAGATATTACAGTAATAAAAATATGATCAAGTTACAAGTAAAATTTCCAAAATTCTGAAATAATAATTCAAAAGCCTATAATTTGTATCAGCTGTGGGAATTTCAGTTGCAGTGTTTGTTTTTACTCCGAGGTTGATCTTAGAAATGTACCTTGTTCCAGGGATTTGCTCTTTCAGTCACATTTACTATTCATTTTCTACACTTTGGTGCATGAAAACACAACAACCAGCTAGCATTGGCGAGTTCACAACACATCCAGTGGGACAGGGTTCAAGCAGGTGTTGTGCATCATACAACTTTTTTGTATTAACTTTTGGCTGCCGGTGCTCATATTGCCAGTATTTCCCAGTGAAAAGAGGAGGGAAGAAAGAGCGAGGTTGTGATTTGAGGGACTAAACCACTGCAGCACCTTGTCCTATGATCTGGCATACTCTCCTGCCAAGACGAGTCTTTATCATACAAAGGGATTAGATTGCCCAGTGTAAGTGCCTTCAAGTTATTAGCACCTTCTTATACAAAGTATAACAGCAAACCCAAAGACATTGATTGCAGGGAACAGTTCAAATATGATTTCCTTATAGCTATTAATATGTATGCCTTAAATAGAAGCACACCGCTAAGCAGCTTATGATATTATGAAAAGAATGTTCCCTCAGGGGTATAATATGCCAGCAGTGACAGTAAGGAGAGATTCGTATTTACCCAGATTGGCTGTACTTACGTCAAGCATTCTCAGAGCTTGTGGGAGGGAAGATGGGGCAGTGGCAACAGCTCGGTTTCGATAAGCACTTACCATGAATAAAAGACAAGCATGAAAGTGAGGTTTAGCCTCTTTAAAGATTCCCAACCAAATGTAGAGGCAGATAGGGCAGGTGCCTTTGGTTCCGGACGTGATTAGCCGTCTGTGCAGCACTGTTCCCACAGAAATGAGACATAGCAGAGACATTGTCCAAGCTTGTCCAGGTGGGGGACCTGTCATCCCAAACCAGAGCTTAGCAATGCAGTGCTTGAAGCTAAAGATTAGGACCCAGGAATTCTTTTTTCCCCTCCAATAAATGCTTAATTTAAAACTGTTTTTCCTCCGTTCCTTCTGCTTTGCTCACATCAGCTTTCATTCCATTTTACTCATCTTTACCTTCATATTATATTGATAATTTCTTCCCTGTCTCACACGTGTCATGAGGAGACATGGCTTTTTACGCTTCTGTCATGGAGATGTTTTTCAGATACAAATGGTCTTGACTCGTAATTCCTCCTCATCCCCTGACACACACCACCACGTGCCACAGTGAAGATATTACTCTACATACTCTTTATTCTGCTTTGTTAAGAGGAACAGCATATTATACACAATCACTGATGTTTCTCATGACCCATGCTTAGATTTTATTGAAGCAAAAATAATCTTTCATTGACAATTGAGCACAAACTGACACATCTAGTTAGGTTTTCCTGTGTATTTGATTGTAATATTTAATTTGTTTTGAGCTTTGATTCATAGGATAAAAGCAAAAAATGACTCCATGGACAAATGACCAAAGATTGGGTGAACTTTAAAGGTCCTTGAGGTTAAATGTATGGTATGAGGTCTACATTTATTAAAAAAAGGGCAATTATTTTGTTTTAAAATGTTTAATAATTGGGTTTACTGCCCCTGAGCTAAGGAAGCATCTGTGATGGATTGGTAGGGATTATTGATCAATACCATTGACTCAATGCCTGCTTTGCAAAAAGATTTATAGTTTGTCAAATTCACTTTCCAGCCCACAAAGCTAATCTCTTGTCTACACCGACCCACTTAGTTTGCAATTTAAATACTTTCAGTAAACACATCATCATATTTATTCCATATGATCTATCTATCTTCTCTACACTTGATGGTTCTCTGAGGCATTTAATATGAGTAATTCTGAAATAATAGTGATAATTTAAAAAAGTTCTACCATGAGGACATCATCAAGAACAGGGAGAAGTAGATGCGCAGTTAATCAGTGAAAGCAAAGCAGGTCGATGTTAAATTGTAGGAAACGGTAAAAATTAAAACAAGCAACAACAAAAAAAATCTAATCTAGCAGCAGCAACATTATGGCAGGTGACTAGAGAATAGGAAATAAGTAAAACACACTGTGTTTTGTGATTTGAGTGAAATGGGACTCCAAATAGCTACTGAAGAAATAGACTGGTGTCTGTTTTTATCAAGGTCACAGAGCAGTCTGGACGTTAACAAGGAGAGAACATACAAAGGAGACTTAAAGAATAGGAACTGTACCTGCTCTTTTATGTTTTTGTTTATCTCCAGGCAAGGTCAAACAGATCATCATGTGCTACATTTGTGTGTAATTGTTTGGATTTTCAAATAAAGTGCTAAAAAGCCTTTATATCTGCCAGTATCTGCCCAGGAGTTTCTTTTCACATATGAGCAAGTTTTTAGCCATGTCGCCACAAACATTTAGAAAACCACTGTACACTGATGCAATATGCCACCACAGAGATAAATTAGTTTTAATGGTTAAAGACCATGTTAGTTACAAACACAATTTTTTATTTGTATTTTGGTAACAGTTTATATTGAGGTCCTCATTATCACCACTAAGTAGTTGCCAACTAGGGTTAGACATGTACTGGCTCTATACTCATACGGATACAAATTCCACTCAAACTTATAAATATTATGCAGTGTGAGATGCAAATTAATTATGACTGTAATGTTTTCAAGGTAGGTATAAAGAGGTAAAACAAAAAAGACATTCCCATCCTTACCAATTGACTGGGGCTGAATGAAATAACCTGAAAAAAAGTGTTAAAAAACACAAAGCTCCAGTCCCTTTGCATACTGTATACATGTGTGGATATCAGCCCATGCTTTTTGGTTTTCATTTATTGTCTTGTATTTTCTTTTATTTTTATTATTTTATTTGTTAGAATTTTTTTTAATGCTTTAATTTTTTTTAAGGTAAAATAACCTGTTTCATTTCAGGTATTTTTCCATTTTCTTTTTGATCCATGGCTCCATTGATCTCTCAGATATGGTGTAGGATCTTTACAGATCCCGCCTTGTTACAGAGGTGTTCTATATATTTAGTGTTTATCATGATCAATCTGATGTTCACTAAATATTGGACTCTCTTTTTATTGTGTCCTATGTATATATTTGTCACATTTAGTGTTTAATATTTATGGTATAGCATTGACTTATTTGTAAATACAATGTTTGGTATGTTGACTTGTCACATGATTTGCACTGATGGCTGATGGATATTTAAGATGGATTTTCTGTATGTATTTTAGAAGTCTGAGGAAGAGCAGTGTGCTCGAAACATCACTACGCTTTAAATTTTGAAAACAGGAGCTAATGGTGTGCAGAGTTTTGATTTTTTTACACTAGGCATTACAGTGAATCCTAAATATGTAAAGTACACATACAAACACTGAGAGCTACGAGCCTCTGCAATTATCTTTTTACAATGGCACCTGTGAGTCTGTATATGATGCTGCAAGTGAACTGTAGTTGATGTATTTGAAACAAAAAAACTGGACAGTGTAAGGATGCAAGCAACTTAGACAAGGGCTAAATTGTGATGTCAAGACAACTGGATCAAAGCATCTCCAAAACTGTGGGTTTTGTTCAGTGGACCTGGTCCTGCACTGGACAGAACCCCATGAGGAAGGGACGACAACTGAATCTCAATCCTGTAGATGATACAAAGGAGTAAACCATTACTACCACATGATGTTATGTAGGTTCCTCCTTTTGATGCCAGAACAGCTCTAACCCAAGACATGAGCTCGATCAGGCCTCTGAAAGCTGCTGCAATAACTGCAGTACATTACACATTGGACATTATAGTGATACATACTGTAGTTCAAATCCTGTGAATTGTGAGCTTGAGCTTTCATGAATCTAACACATTTCACAAATATTCAGTTGGATTGAATTCCAGTTGTTCATCCCTAGACCACTTTTGTTGGAATGCTATCCACTGCAGACGAGAAAACACAACAATATCTTCAGGAGATGCAATGACCCAGTTATGTACAATCACAATTTGGTCCTTGACAAAGTTGTCCAGATCCTTAGTTTGGACAATTTGCTGCTTTCAGTGGAACAAGGGCTGTTCACTTGCTGCCTAATACATCCCCTCACTGGCCACTTCACTGGTTAGTGGTCATAATGTTATGGCTGATGTTAACTTTATGCCACCACTGCTACTTGGGTCGGTTCCTCCTCAGACACCTACCCTGTGAGAGCCCACCACATATATGTACTGAATAGTTCATTTTAATAAACATCCCCACCATAGGAAACCTACAGCTGCTGGATTGTACTTTTCTTGATTCGATTGTCTATTTGACTACTGTATGTAACTAACCTATTGCCAGTTAACTTAATTCATTGTGAGATCTTCCACCAGTTGTGTCTTTAAAGCATTTCATAACTCTTGCAGCTTTTTTTCTTGCCACTGGTGAAACTTTTTTGAAGACATCAAATTCTAGATAAACATATCGTTTTCAAAAAACAATGACATTTCTCAGTTTCAATATTTGATATTTTGTCTTTGAACTAATTTCAGTTATATATTGGGTTTTGTAATGTTATTTATTTACATTTTATACACTGACTCAACTTTTTTGGAAATAAGGTTGTGTGATATGACCTACAATAATGGCCAATTTGTGCATGACACATGGCAGCAAAACTCATTTTATCACAGAGCTACATACTCAACATGGCTCACATGGCCATTGAATGGATATTTGCGGGTGGTTTGATGCCTACTTTCAAAAATACACTTCCATGTTCACCCCTAACAGCAATAGCTTGTAGCTGATTTTTCACTTTGACTGAAAAATATTTATCATTACATACATTTATTTATGAATTTATGTGATTTTCCTTCTTGCCGGTAATGCTTGAACTCTGTGTGAAACCAAGGTACTCGATCTTTTGGCAGTATCACTCAGGGTTTCATATCTCTGCTGTTCTATCTGGATGCTAAGTGCTGGTGACCAAGAGCCAGACCTCTAAGCATTTAGGCTGTGCATATTTGTAACAAATCACATCTGTCACAGTCACAATATTCTCTGAGGTCAGATCAAGGCATATTGATATTTCATGTGGCCTATTTCTGCAGAGTATGGCGCAAATTATACACATTTTCACATCATAAACATAGTGTGTGCCTATACTTCTTAAATTTTTCATCTCAGATATCAAAATAAATTGCACAGTGGTTGCAGCTTGCATTATAAGAGACAGCTCTAGACAGAAAACGCAATAGTAGGAAGGCAATGGCAGTGTGACCCTAAATGTCCTGTTAACTATCCACACAATCACAGTTTGAAAAGTATCCCATCCAGGGTCAATTCTAACTGTTAGGCCAAATAACAAAAATATAGTAATCTGCGTATTGATATTGGACTAAGCACCCTCTGAACAAGCTCTAACAATGACCTCACCCTGACCCTAATGTTTATCGACTCAATTATCCTTCTATCTCCACATTTGGACCTTACACTTATACTACTTATTTGTGCTGTGTAAAAGATGAAAGCAGGTGAAAAGTGTAGCAAGGAAAAAATGAGGGATGGGGAGCGAGTCAAAGAGTTTCATTTAGAAGAGGAGGCAGTATTATGAGTACATTTATCCAAAATTGGAAAATAATGAAGAAAGATTAAAGCCCTCCCAGTATTTTAGATGTTCCAAATGGACAACCAGTCCTGGAGTTGACAATGGACCACAGAGAGTTCCAGACACCATTATGTACCACAAATGAGAGAGCGACAATGTGAAAGCCTCTTTGCAGGAAAGAGGAAAAGAAACTTAAATAAGGTCTACTTGTGCACATCCCTTTTATCCATTTTGTGTTGTGGTGACAACACAAGAGATAAACGTTCACTGTCTTAAATGAAGTAAAACGTGTAAAGAGGCTTTTACATCACCCATTTCAGTTCAGACTCTACTCTGCCTTTGCAGCAAAGTCTTCCTGACCTCTTATTCGAACTTTATCCTGCCATTTGTGCCACATTTCATCCTGCCAACGCAAACATGCATTTGGACCTGGTTATTTAATCGAAACACAACCTCTGCGTCAGAGCTGAGCAATAAATCCATAATTATCATTAAAATATATATTATGCCATGACATTTAATAACAGTGATTTATCATGGTAAAATTTTCTTTTGTTTGTTTGGGCATTAGTAACATGCAATGTATGAATGTTTTTTTGTTTTACTTAACACTACAGTACTCATGTGCACTACCAGTGCAAAGTTTGGACACACCGTCTCCTCCTGTGTTTTTCCTTTATTTTTTTTATCATTTTCAACATTAACACTGAAGATAGCCAAACTACAAAAGAACACATAAGGAATTATGTTGTAACATCTCAAAAACTTTGAATGCATCCCTAAGTGCAGTCAAACACTATCTGAGGCACTGTAAATTGTCCATTTATGGGGCTGGTATTTCGAAAAAAAAATTATCCTCTGCAGCAGAGGTAGAGCTTGGTCTTCCATTTCTCAGATGGTCATCAACCAGTTTCATCATAGTGTTTGATGGCTTTGGCGACTACACTTGTGGACACAGTCAAAGTTCTTGATTTTTCAGATTGACTGGCCTTCATACATCCATCCATCCATTTTCTACCCCTTAATCCTCGTGAGGGTCGGGGGGGGGTGCTGGAGCCTATCCCAGCTGA
>JAQQAE010005310.1:0-17771 GCA_029823295.1 Pseudamia nigra | reverse complement strand
GAAAACCTGAAAAAGATGGGTCATGCCAGACATTGTTCAGAAGAACAGCGTGCTTTAATTAAAATGTTGATTGGAGATGGGAAAACATATAAAGAAGTGCAGAAAATGATCAGCTAAAATGATCTGCAATGCTTTAAAATGGAAAGAAAACCAGAGAGACGTGGAAGAAAACGGAAGACGACCATTCGAATGAATCGAACAGTAGCCAGAATGACCAAGACTCAGTCAGTGATCAGCTCCAGGAGATCAGAGATGGTCTGAAGTTACCTGTGACGACTGTGACAATTAGAAGACACTTGTATGAGGCGAATCTATCGGCAAGAAGCCCCCGTAAAGTCCCACTGTTAAAAAAAAGATGTGCTGAAGAGGAAACAGTTTGTCAAAGAACATACCAACTGGCCTAAAGAGAAATGGAGAAACATTTTGTGGACTGATGAAACTAGGATTGTTCTTTTTGGGTCCAAGGGACAGTTTGTCAGACGACCCCAAACACTGAATTCAAGCCACAGTCCACTGTGAAGACCGTGAAGCATGGTGGTGGCAGCATCATGATATGGGGCTGTTTCTCTTACTATGGTGTCGGGTCTATTTATCGCAGACCAGGGATCATGGATCAATTTGCTTACATCAAAATAGTTGAAGAGGTCATGCTGCCTTATGCTGAAGAGGAAATGTCCTTGGGTTTTTCAACAAGACAACGACCCCAAACACACCAGTAAGCAGCAGCATCTTGGTTCCAGACCAACAAAATTAAGGTTATGGAGTGTCCAGCCCAATCCCCGGACCTTAATCCAATAGAAAACTTGTGGGGTGACGTCATCAAAAATGCTGTTTCTGAGGCAAAACCAAGAAATGAAGAGGAATTGTGGAAGGTTGTCAAATCATCCTGGGCTGGAAAAACCTGTTGGCAGGTGCCAGAAATTGGTCGACTCCATGACAGATGTGAAGCAGTTCTCAAAAACAGTGGTTATACAACTAAATATTAGTTTAGTGATTGACAGAAATGCCAAATCTTAACATTTTTTTCAGTCCATTGAGTAAATATTTGAGTTTGTAATGAATAATGCGGACGCTGCTATTTTTTTCAACAGCGAAATATCATTTTTGCATTCTATTTTCTGTAATTAAAATATTGATACTTTTTTCTTCATGATTTGCTGTAAAAGATAATGTGCAGTCTTCCCAATGAAAAGAAATAAACAATATTATAAGGATTTTGAGCTTTACTCACATTTTTAAAAACACTGCTGTTATTTTGAACACAACTGTAGGTCTCTGAAACTGAAATGGGATCTGGGTTTCCCTCCTTGATATGGCCTGAGTGTTTTGTCTCACACCCCTTTTCCACAGAATGCTAGTTTTGGAGAAACAGATATAGATGTATAGAAAGAATATTTGACTGTACCTCGTTTAAGTCACCAGTACGTTGGTACCCTTTCTTCTGTAATATGGACCAGGCTATTTCTGTGTCATTTACATTCATCTGACAGCCATAGGTCTCAAAATACACTGCAAGAAAACACACACTCAGTCATGCATCCTCATTTCACTTTAATACCAGCATACAGGCATTATTTATACAAACCTTTCCTTGAATTCCCAAGGTCTGAGGCTTCAGAGAAGTAACTGTCTGAAAACTCCTCATCTTCAGCAGCATCAGTTCTACGAACTGGATCTGCTTTCATGAAGTCCTGAAAACTGGGGCCAGAGGATATTTGAGTTTTAAACGCATCGAAAGCAGCCCTGTTCTCTGCAGAAACGCCACAGTTCCTGTTGTTTTTGGCTAAATTCCTGCACTGTCTGGTACATCTAACAGGGATCCAGAGTTTACAATAAGAAAACAAAGCTCTGGTTGTCCTGAGGTTCTCCATGTTTCACGAGCTAACTAGCTACTTCATTACATGTTGATACTGTAGCGATAGTTCCCTAGTAGCTAACATTTTCACGTGTTTTTAAAGTAATTAGTCTGGTCAGATGTCATTCAAGTCCTCATGTCATGTGGAAATAAGAGCCGAAGATGTTTTATACGAAAAGAAACATCCTCCGTTACCACTACGTCGCCGGTGTCGCCATGTTGGACCGGTCAAAACTGTCCCGTAAACACATCACATAAACGAATACGCTCCGGTTAAAAGCGCAGTAATGATTATATTTCTCAATCTAAGAGTGGCTATCCTGTAAATACGGTAACAATTAAAAATAAAGACGGCTTTCTTAGTCAGTCGATAGTAAGGGCTATATTGCTTTTAATCCGGAAAACCGTCCCTTCTCCGTTTATGTTTCAGGGGCCAGTTTTGACCGGTCCAACATGGCAGAATCCTTTACGTGTCACAGATATAAACTACCGGCATCCACAGCACTGCACCATTCGACTACAAATGTGTAAAACACAGACATTATTAAAGATCGAGACATTTTTCCTGCAATGATTTCGAGACAGGTGCCTGAAGCTATTGTGGCAACATTTTATCCCAAAAATACCGGTGAAGCGCCCTTCTAGGCAAAACTGGAAATACACAACAGATAACGCTCTTGTGTCTTGTTTGTCCGTCCGGTAAAAACGTCCCTCACGTCCCGCCTCCCATATTATCCGTCTGCAAAACCTCCTGGATATAGAAGGTTCCGAGAATCGCCAAAATCTTATCATGACCTTGTGGTCAAGTGAAACTCTGAAACTTAAAGTGGCAATTTGTTAAGAAAATGTGCCTAAATAGTTAACAGGAGGATCTACCAAGTAATGTTCTAAAAAATAAAATTCTGTCTAAGGTCATTGTGTAGGTGCCGCTCCAGTGACATGCTGATCTGATGTCTGTTTTCTTAAAATATCATTGTAGGATTCATATTGGTCATTCGTGTTCTAGTCATTAGTAGAACAAGACTATTTTGTTATTTTTTTTATTTTCTCATGAGGATTAAGGGGTAGAAAATGGATGGATGGATGGATGTTCACTTTATTATTTTGTTCATCTCAATTTATATTATTTTGTTAATTTCAGTTTAGTGCTTATATTGGTCCTTTGGTTTATTTTGTTTATACTATTGTTATTTTTTTCTATTTTACTAATTTCAATATTTTTGGTCAATTTTATTGATTATTTTGTCCATTGCAGTCAATTTTGTGATTACTTTGATAACTCTATTGATTATTTTGTTGAATTTGTGAGTAATTGTGTTCACTTTTGTCCATTTTCTTGATTATTTTGTTCTTTACCCATGATTGGGTTTATGATCTTCTTCAATATAGATTATTTAGTATTTATTCTGTTATTTTTTGATATAATGTCGTCGAAGCCTGGGATGTTTAGTCTTTGTTCTTATATGTACATGTCATTATCTTACATATTTAAAGAGTAAAACATGTAAAAATCATTCATTTTTCAGTAAAAATGTAGATTTTATGGCAATTAATAATCATGATCTCTAAGTTTAGGTCCCAAAGAGATGCCACATATATTATTTTTGAGCTGAAAAAGATTGGAAACCACTGCTCCAACCGAGTCTAATAATGGAAAAAGTGAATTTAGATATAAAAATAGTGAGAGGGGACAAACAGAAGAAATAAAATGCAGCAGCTCTCTGAGCGAGGGAGAGAGAGCACTATCGTGTGTTGTGGGAGTGTCCAGGAGCCCCAGGTTCAGTATAAACTGACCATGGATGAGACAAAAACCAACAGCAGTGCTCTAGTTTTGAAGAGTTTTCCACAGTCAAGAGACATGACGAGAGCGGAGAACACAGAATAACAAGGAGAACTCTGGCAAAATTCCAACCCAGCAACAGAAACTAGGTGCCGAGACTCATAAAATACAGGACTGGAGCATTTTGAACACATTTATTCAAGTTTTTTTCCCCCCTCCCATCACAGAACACATACTGTATCAACCTGGTGTAACTTCGGTGTTGACGGCAGAGGGATGAGGCTGGATGATGAGAAAACTGTGGTTTCAGCATTTTTTTTTCTAATGTAATTTCTCCTCCTGTCATTTATTCCAGCTGCCTCTTCTTCCTCTTTTCTGGACTGTGTGTTCGTGATGATGGCGAAAGCTGCACTGCTGCTGCTTTGCTGCCTCTTTATGTCTTTATCAGGCTCTCCGCTCTATCCATCCATTCGGTAAGGTATCACTCATTTACTAAAAATTCAAACATGTTTTTGAACATGTTTGTGTTGCCGATGAATGTTTAAGACTCATATTCAGTGTTGGATTTGAATATTTGTTCATGAAATATGGATCATAGTGTGGGAAATACTGGACAAAGTGACTGATGACTAAGATACAGATGGATCTTTGTTCATAGAATTAAGACACCAATACAAAATAATGTTCAAATCAGCTACAAAAGATTAGACAGCATCCTTTTTAAAATAATTTCACTTTTTTTTTTTTTTTTTGTTAATGTAGTTGATTTTAAATACATTTTGTTAATTATTTTGTTCAGTTTTGGTCATTTATATTCATCCTCTTGATTATATTGTTCATTTTAAAGATATTTGTTTGGCTTATGACTGTTTCAGATATGTATTCACATGTTATACTTGTAAAATACACATCGTAGTGGGAGACATACTGGACGACATGGTTGAAGATGAAGATAGAGACATGCCTTTGTGCAACAAAAAAGAAGGTATCAGCACAAATTAAAGCTCAGATAATGAGAGAACTTCATTTTTTGATTGTTTTGTTATCTTTAGTCTTCATTTGCTTGATTGTTTGTTAATTATGTTCATTACTTTGTTCATTGCTACTGATTTTTTTATTCATTTTACTATTTTGGTCGATTTCTAAAGTTATTTGTGTTGCTATTGTGTTTAAGACAAGACTATTCAGCCTAATTGTTGAACATTTGTGCAAGAAATATGTATCATAGTGTGAGAAATAATGGCTAAAGAGGCTGATAATTACAATAAAGATGGATTTTTGGTCATGGAATTAAGACACCAACACAAAATTAAATTCAACTGAGCTATAAAACATTAAAAGTCATCCTTTTTTTAATAGTTTTATACTATTTTGTTCATTGGGTTGATTTTTAAATACATCTTGTTGATTATATTCTTCATTTGAAAGATATTCATGAAGAAATACGCATTGTAGTGTGACACATAATGTACTGGACAACGTGGCTGGAGATGAAGATAAAAACATGCGTTTTTACAAAGAATTGAGATATCAACAAAAATTAAAACACAGATCAATTGAAATCTTAATTTTTTGATTATTTTGCTCATTTTTGTCTTTATTTACTTGACTGTCCAGTATGTTCATTGTTTTATTAATTTCTATACATTTTTATTTTGTTTGTGACTGTTTTAGTACAGCAAGCGATTATTTTTGTTGATTTTTGAAGTTATTCATGTTAAGGGCAAGATTATTCAGCCTTGTAGGCAAATATCTGTGCAAAAATACGTATCATGGAGTGATAAATCCTGGATAAAGCACACTGATGGACAACTGGCGTAATAGCTGGGAGCTGACACACTACAATTTTTGCATGATACTTTAACCCTTTTTTGCTAATTTGTTGATTATTTGTACATATTCACGAATACTTTACTTGATCGTTTTGATAATTCGGTTAATGATTTTGTTCATTTTAAACCCTTTCATGGATTACTTTGCATGTCAGACCTTAAGTTATTATGCTAAAAAGGGTCAAGATGTCTGTGCTTTTCAATGACACGATGTGCAGTTTGAAAAGCAGCAGAACAAAGACTGTGACAGAAGCCTGGAACATTGTGCAGGAAGAATCGGGAGGGTTTCAGAGTTTAAAATCCAAGTGACAGGACTTTAGTGTATTTTAATTTAAATGATTTGGTGTTCAAGGGTGTTCACCGTGTTTCTGCTCAGGTTCGGCCAGAGGGACATGTCCATCCTCATGACGTCTTCGATACAGAATCCGGCGGCGCAGCTGGAAGACACGAGTCCTCACAGAGAGCGAGCAGAGCTACGGTCAGACATATTACACAAAGAAATACACACTGCAGTTCAAATGAAAGCCTTTCTGATCATCGCCATAGTGGAAAAACATCGCAAAGGCAGATAAAGCATGTTTGGAATTACTGGATAAGTTTACAGAACATGCAGCAGTGTGCAGCTTTGGAAAACATGAAGACACCACTTTGAGTAAATTAGCATTTTGGTTTTTTTTCTAGAAACGGACATTTATCCTAAATTCAAAATAAAATATATCATGAATCAAAAATAAAACAAGGAATAAAACACCCTTTTGGCTTATACTGAAGCATATAGATACTGTAGGTGGCATAATAAGCTTTTTCCTCATATTTTAAATTGAACACAAACTTTTAATTGAAGAAAGTAGATTGTATCATTAAGGAGCTCATTTTCCCTTTTCTGTTTTCACGGGAATATTTTAAAAATGGACATGTCTGTGTGGTTTGAACCTTTCACAGCAAAAGTTCTGTTGCATCTGTCGTCTCTTCACACACTGACATGGCGCGTCAACATCCATGTCCCCTCCCTTCAGTTCATGTCTGCTAGGAATCAATCAATCAATCAATCAATCAATCAATCAATCAATCAAATGGGAAATTGGACACTGAAAATATTAATTCGTCTTCAATTGTTGACTTTAAAATGCAAAAAAAATTAAAAAGGAAAAATGGCCTTTTTGCTTACATTGAAGCATACAGATACCTGACACAATACGCCATTTTCTCATTTTTTGTTGAACACATACGGTACTTGAATGAGGAAAGTAGAATTGTGTTGTTGCTTCTTCGGTCGTCATGTGAAAATTGTCAAAACGGACACATAGGCACGGTCTGGACCTTTCACAGTAAAAGCACCACTGTATCTGCCGTCACTTGACACCCTGACACGGGGGCATCAGGGGCCACGAGTCATTTTTTCATTATCTACTGTAAATTCACATTCGTAACAGATATGGATTGAACAGAAGGTACATGAAATGTCAGGCTGCTGGTAACAATCAGTAACTAGTAACTGTGCATTCAAGAGGACACCGACCATCAGCTCACCTCCCATCTATGTGTGCAAAGTTTTTAACTGCGGACAATTTAACTCATTATGACACAAGATAAATAACTGACAAGTGACCTGAGTTAAACATTCATGACATCAGACTTGATGTGAAAAAGCTCTTTCCGTTTCCCCTACGCTGATTTACTCTTTAGCAAAAGACACCAAAAACTACTGTAGTTTAGCAAAACAAAACAAAAAAAGACACATTCAGGACATTTATGGAAACACATCCCATGACATAAAACTGACTTTTCTTAATGATGTTAAGATCATGTGGATTTTTCTTGCTTGCACAAGTCAGAAGCTTTGCTGTCACAGTCTAGTGACTGAAGGACCTGAAGTGGAAATATAACCCACATCTGTGTGTGTCCTGAGCCTGTGTGTGATGTGCAGCACCAGGTCAGTGATCAGGGCCTGTACAGGACAAAATGTGGATTTCTCACATCATTTCATTGTTAATGCAAGCAAAGAAAACTTGTGAAAGGTCCCCGATGTGCACTCAAACAACATACAAAGGTTTATAAAGACTCATACATCCATTCATGAGTTTCAGAGGAAACTAACAAATGCGGACAGACACTGTTCTTCAGCATAACGGTTAATAATCTAATTGTGTACACTTGAATTACAATATACTGAAAGGTGAGTGTGGGATTTTTGTTCAGCGATGCCAGAAAACTCTCAAAAATAACCATGATGAACTAAAGATAAAAGGAAAATCCATATACAATTGTAAAGAACTTTGCCACCAATACCATTTTTTGGTGTTTCCCAGATAAAATGACTAATTTATATGACTATTCAACCAAAAATGTCAACCGCTCACAGCTTTGTTTGATGTTGGTGGTGATATATTTTCCTCTTAGTTACACTGAAGAGGTGTTCGATGGATTCAGGTCTGAACATTTGAAGTGGTCTCTTCATTTCTCCCAGAGCTGCATGTATGAAAAGTTAAAAGGCTACATGCTGGCTACATGTCTCACTAAATTGTAATTTCGTTCTATTACACCTTAACTAATTTGTATTTTGTCCACTGTGTGACTGTAGTTTAGGACGTCACGCTGATGCCATCTTCACCAACAGTTACAGGAAGGTTTTGGGTCAAATCTCAGCCAGAAAGTTCCTGCAGACAATCATGGGCAAACGGCTCGAGTAGGTATTAAAAGAGGGGTCATGCTCATTTGTTTGCAGCTTTCTCAACATTGAATCAAAAGGAGCACGATTATAACATGAAGAAAATGGACACACATGAACAAAATGCTCCAATACATTTATAAAATGAACAAAAACAATTGAAACAATCAAAAAATAGGCAAAAATGTACAAACTCATGAACAAATTGTACAAAAGTGAACCAAATAATCGATAAAAAACTGCTAAATGATCAAAAATATCAATAAATGGAATTAAAATGAAAAAATGCTAAATAATAAAAATTAAGACTAAATAATCATCAAAATAGTCAATCATTAAAATTGACAAAAATGAAAAAAATTGTCAAAAAAACTAAGAAAATCAACAATGTGCACTGAATAAAAATGAGAGAAATAATCAATAAAATGCATACTGAATGACATAATGAAATGAACAAAAATCATCAAATGAGCCATAATGAAGAAAGTACTAAAAATTCAATATTATAAACATGAGCCAAATAATTTATAATAATGGGCAAAATAGTCAAAATTATCAACAGAACAACAGTGGAAAAAAGTGGTAAATAATGGACATACGTAATAAGAACAAGATAATCAGCAAATGAATAAAACAATCACCTAAATATTAAAATGGACAAAAATTAAGAAAATTGTCAAAAAAAGTAATCAATAAAGTGCACAATGAATGACATAATGAAATCAAATGAGCCATCCATCCATTCATCATCTTCCACTTATCCGGGTCGGGGTCGTGGGGGCAGCAGCCTGAGCAGAGAAGCCCAGACTTCCCTCTCCCCGCCCCCTCTGCTAGCTCCACTGGGGGGACCCCCTTGCATCCCAGGCCAGCAGAGAGACATCCAGCGTGCCCTAGAGCCTCCTCCCAGTTGGAGTTAGTTTTGGCAACCAGGGATTGGACCACTCAGACCCCCACCTTTGGCTGCCACCCATAACACACAACACCGGACCCTTATGACCCTTCCTGCAGGTGGTGGGCCCACAGGAAGGAGGAGCCACGTTCTTTTTCAGATTGTACCCGACCAGACCAGCCACCAGGCCCCCGCTGGCGTGCCCCTACCCCAGGCCTGGCTCCAGGGTCGTTCCCCGGTCTCCCCGTACAGGGCGGGGTACTCTTGTTCCTGATTTTCTTCTTCATCATAAGGGTCTTCAGAATTGCTCTTAGTCTGACCTGTCGCCTAGAACCAATTTACCTTGGGAGACCCCGCCACGGGCGACTTGGCCACAACAACATAGCTCCTAGGATCGCTTAATATGAAGAAAACACCCAAAAATAAATAAATAAATAAATAAAAAGTATCAGTGTGAACAAAATAGACAATATTATGAACAAAACACTTACAAAATAATCCAGAAAATAATCAAAAAACGAACACACAACGATGAAAATGAGTAAAATAATTAACTCAATGATCCAAAACTGATTAAAAAAAATGAACAAAACTATCAATACAATAGGCTAAAATTAATGAACAGGACACTCCTCTTTAACTTAAAGATAAATCTAATAGACAATGTAAAATTTGTTCTTTCAGCTTCACTGTTTTGAAACTAAAAAAGCATAAATCATGGTGTTTGTAATATTTTCCTTCAGGGATGAAAGTGAGAGCTACATGAAACGCCAGTCAGACATTTACGAAGGCACCTATAAAGAGGATCTAACATCCATCCAGAGCAACCAGAGGTTCACAGGACTGCGCGATGGGAACCTCATGAGGCCCAGGTGGGTCAAACGCATTGGTTCTTCAGCCAGAACAATCACACAGAACATTCGTACAGTCCAATGTGATTACTTTAATGTTTGTCTCTTCTCTTTACAGATTGCTGAGCTGAGACACATTCAACTCTGACATCACCATAGCTCGTTTTCTTACTCTTCTTCTTTTAAGCTGCTTTTTACAGATGAAAATCTCATTTTTTAATGCACATTAAAGCTGTAAAGAACCTACATCGTTGTAATGGAATGAGTATTATTTCTACTGCTCTAAATTCTTGTCTTTGGTTACATTCACACTGCACGCGCAAGTGGTGCAAATCCAATTTTTTGCCTGTACTGTATGTGGCCCATGTGTGTCTTTTTGTTGACAATGTGAACGTTAAGAAATCACATGGAATCTGGTCATTTTAAATCTGATTCGGGCCACTTCCACATGTGGTCTCAAATTGGAAATAGGTGGGCTACTTCACAATGCGACCTGAATCTGAACTGTGATACTGGAATTGATGCAGCTTTCACGTCATTCTCAGCCCACTGACAAAGATCACTCATGTAAACATTTCAGAATTTTATGGATGTCAGTGTAGGGACTGTGAAGTGTCACATCTCATAAGTACTTGTTGGGACGCTACTGAAAAAACTCACTGAGGTAAAGTTTGACAAATATTCACACATTCAACCTACCGTGATCAATAGCTCTTTAACGGTAAGTTGTTAGGAGATAAATCCTCTGATCGTAGTAAAGTAGACAAGATACAACTGGAGTTTCGTTGATATCAGTTGTCCTTCAAGCAGTATGAATTATATTGATCTCTTTGCTGTATTAATAGAAAGACAAGTGTGTGGGGACCGTCATACAAAGTGCAAAAAGAGATTTTGAAAAAAGTCTTTTCTCCTAAACTAAGGGTTACATTATTATTACGAAGAGGTAATTTTCATGTGCATACAGTGTGAAGTTATTGAATATTATTTGTAGAAAAAGAAACCGCACTCAAAGAAGTAAACCTTCGTCAGTTACTGACGAAGGCTTGATGCCGAAACGCGTCTATTTTTTGGACATGGTCTAATAAAGATATGTAAGTAGAAGTTTACTTCTTTGAGTGCGGTTGATGCTTTTTATTCTCGCACCTTGAGACTCTTCATAGTTTTTTGGAGCTGAGCGGGTCTTGAGCCTCTCTAGTGAATATTATTTGTGCCATTTCTCACCGTTGTTGCACTTTGTAGACGGTCCCCACACACCTCACGTTCCGTCGGTCTGGCAGACAGATCACTGGAACAGCGGCTGATTTCAGAGAAACTTCGGGTGTGTCTCGTTGTCTACCTTACTATGATCAGACGCAGAGATGATTTGTTCCTTTACTTGTCATTTATGAGCTATTGATATTGAAGGTCAAATCTATTTGTTCTGTTGCGCATGCGGGTCAGTTCATACTAGAATCTGATATATGCCCCATTTTAAAGAGTAACATGACTTGTCAACCTAAAAAATCAAATGTGTGCAAAAAATCTGAATTGGGCACTTGGTCTTGCAGGCAGAACATAACCTTACATTCACATACGCTGCAAGTCAAAAGTTTGGACACCCCTTCTTCTTCAGTGGTTTTTCTTGCACTTGGGGACACAGTCAGTGTGCTTGAGATTTTTCAGATTGACTGACTTTCATTTCCTAAAGTAATGATGGATTGTCTTGTCTCTTTACTTACTGTTACTTGCCATACTATGGTTCAGTACAGTATGTGAAGTACTAATAGGGCGACTGACGCTGCATCCACTCTTCATCTGCACAAGGCAACTGATGGTCTGCAGCACATTAAGAAGGCCAGGTCATCAAAGCTAAATGTGGCTACTTTGGATCATTTCTATATCAACTTATTTGTTGACTATGTAACGCCACACGTGTTCTTTTACACCTTGGATGTCTTCAGTATTATTGTACAATGATAAAATAACAACAATAAAGAAAAAAAAACACTGAAGGAGAAAGTGTGTCCAACTGAACACAAGCGATATCTGTGCATGTTCAATTTGTTTCTGTGAGTTTTTTCTTAAATTACTGGGTGATGTGTGCATGAAGACAGCTGTCAGTCTGGACAGCTCACCTGCACTGAAACCGTGAACGTCTTTTAATAATTAAGCATGCCTCTATAGATACATGAACATAGTGTTAATAGTGTAAATGTGTGTGAACTGTTTACAGAAATCTATAAAATGAATAATGTTTCATGTTTGCAAAGAGAACATTTAGATTTCACCACGTTTAACAGGATAATGTGAACGTGTTACAGTGATGAAAATGATGTGTACAGGGATCAGATACTTTAATGCTTTTGACAACCTTTTTGAGGTCATTTTAACCAAATTCAGTGCCATGTCAGCCATTATATCTTTTTTTAACTAAAAATTTTTATAAGGTGTATAAACATGCCAATTTGTTATTTTGCTAATTTTGATTTCATATACTGAAGAACATGATGAGTTATTATTAATGTCCTGGAAAGATGAACAAGGATGAACAAACAAAAACTTGGGAGTGATGCACCAAATGGAATGTACCGTATTTCCCGGACTATAAGTCATATTTTTTTTCATAGTCTGGCTAGGGGTGCAACATATACTCTGAGTGTACGTTAGTGTTACCCCCACTTCCTTCTGTCCCTCCTCCAGGTTATGGGGACATCACAGTCAGTGGTACTAGACATGTATATGTTAAAACATTTCAGATGTTTGTTATTTTCACACTGAGAGCACAGCTTCACGGCAACCGGGAGGATGCGCCATGCAACCTTCCAGCACGACATCGGATGGATCGACAAGGCATGGACTTCAGTGACAGACAAAACCATCCTGTCGGGATCCAGAAAGGCTGGAATAATTGGAAACGGAACTGATGCTGAGTCTGACGACAGCCACGTAGAGGAGGAAGTGGCGCTTTGTCTACCTCTGGTGTTGGATTTTGTAAAATAAATTTCCCCCCAAAAATAGTCCAGAAAATACAGTACCCAGTTACATTAACACACCTCAGCATTTTACATCATAATGAATAAAAATGTCTGCTGTGAAAATGTTCCTGTAGTTTATCCTGTGTCTGCACTGGGGTATCCTCTCAGGATGGACATAAATCAACTCACCACAGAGGCAGCTGAAAAGAACCTCCCTCTGGCAACCCTGGGGCAGACCCAGAAGATGAGGTCTCTCAACTGGCCTGGGAATGCCTTGCCAAGAGGAATTGAGGAAATGGCCAGAGGGAGGGATATCTACACTACTCTGCTCTGGCTGCTGCCCTGTAACCAAGGTAAGTGGAAGAAAATGGATGGAATCTGTGATCTCATTCTTTCAGTGACAACTCAGTCGGTTTTTCCACTTATATCCTACATCTTACACACTGCATGTTAAGAGGACCCATATCATGACACTTAAATTTATATCTGTACAGCCTATACCATATATGTCGATTTAACTACTGCAACTGGGAGGAGGCCCTGGGGCAGACCCAAGACATGCTGGAGACACTATGTCTCTGTGCTGGCCTGGGAATGTCTGGAAGACCCCTTAGAAGAGTTTGAGGAAGTAGCTGGGGAGAGGGAAGTCTGTAGCATTTAAATAAACACCAACATCCAATAAAGATGTATTTTTTATAGTTTGAGATGTTCAAACAAATCCATGGGAAAGCATAATTTACTATATTAAAAAATGAGACAAAAGCAGGAGTTTGGGGAAAAAACAAGACACTCAAAAATTCACCTTGATTTTCTTTATTTCCACTCTTTCATTACAAAAAGAAAAAACACAATTTCCTCAAACTGCCCATATTTTATTAATCTTTTCCCAAGGGGGGATGTGAGCTTTGTATCAAAAATGAAATTCTGGCTACCCCCACAGATGTGCATCAAACAGAGTGTAATAATGTGTCAGTGGTTTATTAACCTGACAATCAACTTCTGTCACATGGTGAAATGGGCAATGACAAAGAGCAATGTACAAAAAAAAAAAAAAAAAATGCAAACTACCCAAATTCCATCCAGAAACCACAAATAAAAATCCTAGCTGAGTTAGAAACAGCATCATGAGGACCATCAGAAATCAAATCTCACAGGAAGATGAAGTGCAATGATCAGTAGCTTTACAGCCCTCAGTAAGAGAATCTGTCACGGAGCGTTTGTCTTTTGGCCACACAGACAAACCGTTTCAAATGTCAATCAGGTCCTTGAACTCGCTGTGCCACATTTTTCTTCAAGTCTGGTTTGATGTATTGTACAATGACTCCTTGGAAACAAAAAATGAGCTTCATCAGTGTATTTTTTCCCTCATGTCTTGTCCTTATTTTTTCTCATTTCTGTGGGAGGAAGAAAAGAGTTCATTAGATACAACAGACATGACATATAACACAGGCTTTCTGCAGGTTAAACACACCTGATCCGAGGCCTTTTAAGATTGTTATGAGTGAAATTTAAGATCTTTCACTGGAGCCACAGTTTGATGATCAATACAGAATAAACTGAATGATGCAAAGTGTTTGGTGCCTTTTTATACGTATGCTTTGTCTGCTTTGACTCAAAGTTCTTACTTTATTTTCACTAAATCTGTGGTTCCCAATCTTTTTCTGGGAATCCGATTTTTTAGAAATGACTCATGATCCCAAACACAAATCTCTGAATTCTGATAAGGAGCAAATTTGTTTTTTAATCAGTTTCTGACCATTTTAACTGGTATTTTATAGTATTGCAAGGCTTACACTATTATCTGAACCCATTCTGAAAAGATGTAGGCTATTTAACATTTTAATACCATATTTTCCGGACCATGAGGCACACTTAAAATCCTTTAATTTTCTCAAAAATCGACAGTGCGCCTTAAAATGCGGAGCGCCTTGTGTATGGATTAATTGTGGTTGTGCTTACTAACCTTGAACCAGTTTATGTGATACACGGCGCTAAAAAAAAAATCTGTCAAAATGTTTTAGTATGACTTTGGTAAGTTCCAAAGCTGCACCGCTTGTAGGAGCATTACGGTAATAGCGAGCAGCTGCGCCGGGTGCGTCGCGAGCAGCTGCGCCGGGCGCGTCGCTCCGCAAGTGTCGCGAGCTGCGCCGTGCGCGTCACGAGCTGCGCCGTACGAGTCACTCTGCGAGTGACGTGAGCTGTGACACCGTTTACACTAAAGAGGCAGGCACAGTACGTATGCCCACCGTTACAAGCGACACAGAGACATGCCCATGAAGCGGACCCCAAAACCACCAGCCATGCAGCAAAACACGGGAACAGAGCAGCCGCGAGAGAAGCCAACACCAATGAATCAAAGGCACGGAAGTGGAAGAAGCAATAAGATGACTTACGCCAACCTGGAGCCCATCACCACTCCGGGCGGACCAACCACAGAACTCCAACCGCCAGACACCGGCACCAACAGGCCGTCCAAAGCCAAACCACAAGCCGCGCGGGAGCACCGGACGACAGAAGGAGAACACACACCCACCATGACATGGAGGCAACGCCGGGCAAGCCACGCCACGACCCACCAATGGATCGCGGAGGCACCCGTCCCAAGTGCCGTCCGAGCCCCCACGAAAGCCAGAACCACCACCCGACAGCCAAGCAACAGCAAGGAGACCGACCCGGACAATGACGAGAGGGATCCGGACCCGCCCGACGCTGAAACCGCCCAACTGCCAAACCCAGACACCCAAAGACGAAGAACCTGATGGACCCGCGGGAGAGGAACAAACCCAAAAAGTGAGTGCATTGTTTTGTATTTTATGTGTTACAACTGAACAATGTTGAGTTATTGTGAATGAGTTGAACAGAGTTTGACTTATCCATCTTTGCGTCACTTAATGTGCCTTATGTATGGAAAACGATCATAAATAGATTGTTTATTGATGTTGCACCTTATAATCTGGTACACCTTATGGTCTGAAAAATACGGTACTAAATAATTGCATTTAGACAATGGTAACAGGCTCTACTTCATTCTCAACAGTATTATAATCACAATAATGAGAACAAAACAAGTATTCAGTGTCAAAAACATAGTTCTTGGTTGAAATGCCTATTTGTTTTGCAACCCAAATGAATTCTCCTGCAACCCACCAGTGGCTGCCCACCAGATGTTTGGGAATGGCTGCACTAGAGAACCAAAAGCTGCATCCAATCAGTGTTGAAAGTAGAATACTATGTGATCAAAAGTCTGAGGCTAGGTTGGGTTTATCAGACCAAAATTAACACACACATGCACTTCTCACTCAGGATAGAACCATGATACAAAGGAAGTACATAACCATTTCAGTTTTGGCACAAGAAAACTGTCCGAGGCAGAAAATATGAGATCTAGTGAGTTGGATGAGGTTTCATTCAGCACATGCTAAATTGTTCTTATTGCCTGTTCTACTTTGTGCCACAGGAATGGATGTTACACTAAATTTGGATTTTTGTCCATTGAAGCCATTTTAATTGTGATTTTCATGTGTCTATACTGCACATACGTTTTCTGTATTTTAATCTACAATCGCACAAAAACAACAAAGGAGGATATTTGTAAGTTCAACTCTAGAAATATGTTAGCATCATATTCATTTGTGTACATGTACAGTACTGTGCTAAAGTCTTGGGTCAACTTGGATTTGTTGTCTTATTTTCATTTATAATGGCTATACACATGAACAAAAATCAATCACCATAATGCTACAATTGTTATGGGAGCAGTACTTGTGAATATCCACCTTTAAATTGTTCGGGTTCTTCTTGGTAGGATTGTAAATACAAATGCAGAAAATGTACACCGTATAAACACATAAAAATCTGGAATAAATGGTTTCAAAAGGCAAAGCTCCATATCTAGTGACGTCCATTCCTGCAGCAAAAAGTAGCCTAAACAGTAAGAACCATTTGACATGTGCAGCTGAAAGAAACCTGGTTGACCTGAGCTATGTCACAAATGGACCCAAAAAGCTCAAAACATTTTAAGTTCGAAGGGAGGTTACTTAATTCATGACACCTCGCTATGGAGAAATGGTGCTGAAATATTGGTTTCCTGTGTATTCTGGTTCTATTGTGTATGTGTATAGTCATTATAGCCCGCTAAAACAACAAACCCAAAACAACAAAGGTCGTCTAAAACTTTTGCACAGTACTGTATGTGGTCATTATAAACTTAGAAAGATAAAACAGGACAACAAACCCAAGGTCAGTTTGTTTGTACATCTGGGGAATAAAAAGACTATTATTTTTATTGCGGTATGCTCATATTGCACTAGCAATACACATCACAAGATTTATTTTTCTGTCATTAGGGTTGATCATAATTGAGCATTTTGACTTTCAAGATGTTCAAATGTTTTCACCTTGCTGAAGGAGTTTTACCCGTCTTTCTTTCTCGTCTTCCTGTGTCTACTACGCGATAATAAATAATTAAAAAGTAGGGCTGTCAAAATGAACACGTTAAATTGGAATTGACTAATTTGCATAATTAATCCGATTAAAATTTTTAATGCGATTAACACACAACTCATACATCAAGAAAAAAGTGATGAAATCTTATGTTACATTTGACCCACCTCATTGCCAACTTCTTTATTATTCACTGCTTCAAAGTCAATTTAAATGTAAAAGTATAAGTCTTTACACATTTTGAAACAAATTACAATGGTTACTGATGAAAACAATGAACCAAGTGTTAAAAAAGCAAAAACATCTCAGCAGAACATTACTGAGGTTCTGTTAAGTTCTACAAAGCAGGTGTAATTTCCTTTAGTTACACAGGTTTAAATTTGAAAAAATATATATACATTTTAATGTAGAATAAGTAATTTGAGTGTCTATATCACCTTCTATCGTGAGTGTTTTTGCTCCCACAAAATGAAAAACAACAAATGGGTATTAATTGTGA
>JAQQAE010005309.1:0-17772 GCA_029823295.1 Pseudamia nigra | reverse complement strand
GCTTTGATTACAAGGGGGTGGGTAGCGTGGGGGAGTGGGGGGGGGTTATCAAAATGTACATAAGTTTAAATTCATGATTTGGAGTTTTTTAATAGCAAACTTAGACATTATTGAAATTTCTTTAGGCCTACATTATTGTAATATTGGCTCTGAAAACTTACTTTAGATAAATAAGTACATATTAATATCGCAGATCATGCACTTGCTCATTAAGGATAATTTTGTTAGTTTTTGTTTCACATTGTCAATTTTGTCACCATTTTGTCAATTTTCTTGATTATTTGTTTTAGTTTTGTTAATTTTGTCCAACATTTCTGCTTGTTTTAGTCATTTTGTTGCAGAGTTCATTCCGTTTTGTTGTTTATTTTGTTAAAAGACAGAGAGAAATACAGAGAGTAGATTAATGTCAGTCAATCAGTGATGTGGTTAAATTTAAAAGCTGTAAACTATATATGCTCCAGTCCACATCACCAGACATCCCAGCAGAGATGAAATATGATTTAGACTTGAGGGCCATTGTGCTTTTTTGCCCCAAAAGTCTGTCTATTTTCAAGTAACTCAAAACAAAATTAAATCTGCTTTTGCAATGAAAATGACAGTATTTTAATTTGTGCCCTAATGAATCTGTAACCAGTTTGAATTTATAGTTTGGTGTTTTTACTGGTACTTTGTAAATTTGGACATCATCCTAATTCATGCTGTGCAGGTCTATTTTGTAAAATTGGGTGTTTCCTATCGTGCATAAATAATTATATGTTAGTTATCACAAACTGCATATTACATATAACATTTGCTTATTTTTGTTGATGTTTGGCATTATTTTATTTCTTGTTTGTTCAACGTTGTCCATTAGTGATGATTTTCTTAATTATTATTTCACTTTTGCTCATTTATGCACAATTTGTTGCTCATTTTGTTCATTTTAAAACAGGATCTTCTCAAATTGTTGGTTATGTTGTTCATGTCTGTTCAGCTTCTTGATTATTTTTGCTATTTTTTTAAATCCATTTCATTTGTTAGGCACAGTTCGGTGCCTTAACAATACACCTAAACACAGAATAAAAGTGTCTGATGTTCACAGATTCCAGGAGGATAGAGAGAGGAGGAGGATCCTTTTTTGGCAAAGGCAGTCATTAAATTTCACCACTAGTCCCATGAAACAAAGTATCAGTTGCAATTAAACTATAGTCTTTGCAGTTTACAAATAATTGTAGGGAATCATGCAAGTTTTAATTGTAAAATTAATTGTGCACACTTTAACTCTATTATGCAATGCTGTTCAAACAGGTTCAAATGCTTAATGTTTGTGCAGCACTTTGAAAAGTGTTGAAAATACACGTGCCCTCCCTTAACGGTTGTAACCAGAAATTTAAAGCCTGTCTAAAGCCAAAATGTTGAAATGCTACATTGATATCTTCCTATTTCATTGTATTGAACGTTGAGAAAACAAACCAAAAAGCTGCATTTCCAGACTTTTATATAAGGCCATAACAAGTTCCTCGTCAGGTCACTTCCCCTGTATGGGAAATGCTAAATAATTTGTAGTGAAAAAATCAATGTCTGAACGACCCTTGTATGCAAACTTGGACGTTCACTAGAAGATGGATTGGTCCATTACGCAGAGTCTGGCTGTGGAATGGTTTTATGGCTGCAAATACGACAGGGTTTGTTGGAGGCGTTTGGAAATGTCTGCATGCCAATAAACTAAAGTGGCCTTGACTTGAATTTGACCTTTTTCTATGAGGACTCCTAAGCGCAGCAGATGGAGACTGTAGGAGACCATTTTTGCAAGATATTTCATGACATGCAACTTGGAGCACGTAGCCTCCAAGTTTTTCAACTTTTAGGGCTGGTAAAAATAGATATCACATGTCCGTCTTGCATATGGATGCTTTTACCGGAAACGTAATAGTTAAACCCAACTGCAAATGTTAACTTATCGATTTAGTTCTCAGGGAGGAGCGGCAGCTGGGCATGCACATCAGAGTGCTGGCAAAAAGGGCCACCTCATCCATCAAGGGCCACGGATTAGAGCTTTTCTTCTAATCTTGAGCTATATATTCCACGTGGCTGCAGGTTCTGATGCATAAAGCTCCGCATAGAAGTGGCATTTATTTGCACCTTACATGTAAAACTGAAGCATTGAGAATGGGAGGGGGAAAGCCATTAAGAGAACACAGAAAATTGCACGTCAAAACAATTCTAGTGTGTTTTCTCCAAGCCATTTTCGCTGTGCGAGGTTTCAAAAAGCACACATATGACTTTTGCATTTCTATAAACAACATGAAGGCTGAAAGGCGAGTCAACTCTGCTGCTCTGTCTGATATTTGATGCGCACATAAGCTGCACACTGTCTACCTTGGTAACACAAACGTCAGGCTCGGTTTACTGGCCACAAGTGCTCATGGTGATAAATATTCATGATGCTGGCGCCTGCGCTTTCCTCGATACGCGAGCGTTTGTCATTTCCAGACTTGAGCGTAAATACATTTTAAAGTGGATGTTTTTTTTTTTTTTCGTGCGCGCCTATTTGATCTGGAATCAGCGGCTGCTCCGTAGGCTGCCTGGCGCACAGAGGACGCGCTGCAACCTGTCGTCGACTTCTCTCTCTTTTACGAGCTTTTTATTTTAGACGCCGCGTGTAGATTGAATGTAAAGTAACGCGACACAAGCATGAAGCGGAAATTAAACAGGGGCCATGCTTTGGATTCAGTTCTATCGACGCGTAAAAGGCGCTGCGTCTTGGTGGTTTTGGCACAGGGTGGTTTCTGCCTAATAAAAATTAGAATCTAAAGCAATAATGAGAAGAAACCAATCTATCCAGTCCCAAAAAAATTCAGATTTTTTAACACTACGCAGAATTTTACATTCAACGTTTTTTCCAACTATAAATGCTAAAAAAAACTCATTTTACTTGAATTTACCTTTTATCAATTTGGCATTTATTTAAAAAATGGCGAAAACACGAACAACATGGCACAGTTTTCACATGTCAACTTTAAACTATTTATATTTCCAGTTACATGTGAACATTTTTTCTATAAAGCTGCAGAGTGAGTGTCTTTCGGCGTGTCTTTCTGCAGCATTGTGCACCACTCACTATACCAGGCATCAGCACTGGAACCTAGACAGATAGTGTTAAATAGAGTCGAAAAAGTCATTTTATTACCATCCTTCATTTATCCCCAAATGTAATAGTCCGTGAAAAGAAAATACGAATACATTTCGATGCATTTTGACAAATCATTTTAGATGGTGCATGGGAGTCGTGGATGGTTTTATTTTTATTTTTTTAATAGAAAAAAGGGGTGGGGGAGCACGCACACGCATCTCTGTGTCCGGTATTTTAAATATATGTTAAAATTGCTGTTTGCTTCTTTTCCTGACAAAGCTGCAGACTGACAGATCGTGGCTCCGTGCACACTGGCAGTGTTAAGCATGATCACTGGCGGCTGCTGATGTGATCTCTGCCTAATGGGGCGGTCAAGCAAGCTGCAGCCAGGAACAATGAGGGGGCCACATTGACTCGTCTGCGCTCACCCCTCCTCTAAAACGAGGAAATCCGACGAAAATGCCCGAAAAAGGGGGAAATAAATTCGATTTGAAAATTAGATTCCGGGACAATTAAGCAACGCAAAGTAGTCCGGTTTACACTGAGGAACAGCCTCCGTGATGAATCGATTTCATTTGCACATTACTGCAGGGCAAAGTGTGGGGATGTTCATTTTGGATAAACACAAGATGCAAAAAGGGGGGAGTGGATTTACTTATTATCGAGCGTCCGAAAAGTTGCCATGATACGACCTTTAGCTTCAAACGAGCTGTTGCCTTTCCCCACACACACTCTCCCACTCATACACTCTTGCAAAAGCATGCAGACACACACACACACACACACACACACAGAAACATTTGCGCAAGTCAACATGCAATGGCTCTTTTGTCTAATTTTATAGGCCAGCTAAATGCAACAATATGGCAATAAAAAGTCTGCTTAGGTCTGGAGGAAATGACTCCGATTTGGATGCACACAGACACGATCACCTTCCAACACTAATGAAACCAATAAGCTCAGTGCATTCTGGTATTTTTTAATCCTTTAATATAGTACGAAATGTATCCAAACATTTTTGTAAACTAAATTTTACATACGAGCGCATTTCTCCATAAATACCGATCATTTCTAACATGTTACCGGTCCTTTACATGCGGATAAATATGGAAAATTGAGCTACTTACATGTAATAATACTTCCTTTCAGACAAAGCAATTGACAGAGATTTTTTTTTTATATTTATCACGTACATAAACAGATTGACACGGAATTTCAGGCTTTCACTACACGATTTATCGACATGACATTAAATAACAACAATGATACTGTGCTACTCAAACTGGACCTTGGACGAAAATGTTGCACTGAATAGGCTACAAAAGCACATTAATACTAAGAGTCGGTTAGGTCGACGTGTAGACTGTAGTAATACTGAATAATTCACATTTGGTACACAACTATAACATTCTTTTCAATGAAGTCTATTCATCGCAATATTCTTAAAACCATCTCATTTCCATATATCTAGGGACCACATTTTTTCACAAATTCCCTTAAACTGTGATATTTACAAAATAAAATATTACACTTTTTTCAACTTGGTGAAATCATGTTTTATGTACAAAAATTCAGGCCTCTACCCGCAGATAGCATGCTTTTTTTGAGATCTCTTTTGAGCAGTCTCTCAGTAAAAATAAAGATTCAAAGGAAATATCGAGGGGGGGGGGGGGGTAAACGTGGTGGCTGTCCTCGCTTCCTTTTTGTCCATGCATTTGCTTTCATTGACTTTTGAGGACAGCCTTTCATTGATTTCTTGGGCCTCCCGTGTGTTTTCTCAGTCCATGTCACTGGCTGACTCTTTAAAAAGTCCAAGCAGTTTTAATTCTGCAGTCTTTTTTTTTTCTCGCTTTGTTCAAAAATATTTACACGTACCATTCATTGAAATTTGACGACAGCGTGCTGTGGCTGCTTGTGTGGTGCACTGCTGAGGCTGCTGGTGATATGGAGCTGCTGCTCTGGTTCTCTGTGGACGGGGACACTATGGTGGGTGGCGTGGAGGACTCGTACCCTGAACTGGCGGCTGGAGATGGCTGCGATCCTGCATTGCTGGATTCGTGGACCTGCAACAACATGGGGAAAATACCCTTAAAGCACGCTGCCTTTTGTTGTCGGGAAAGTGCAAGACATGGGGAATTAATTAAAACAAATTCTAACTTGTGCAAAATTCTAAAGCAGTGTAGCCAAAACAATGTAATTCTCGTTAAGATCTTAATCTGATTTTGCGGTTGGAAGCAAAAAAAAGTAGGTGTCACAACAAATTAACTTCTGCTGCTCTGTTTCTGGAAAAAGTGCTTTAATGTCTCACAAAATTCAAACACTGCATTCTCTAATTTCCGGTGCCGTTGCAACACAGAACACGTTTAAGAAAAAGAAAATTCAAGCAATAACAAATAACAAATAATTTACCTTCATGTGTTTTCGAAGAGAGCTGGGATGTGTGTAGGACTTGTCGCACATTTTGCACAGATAGGGCTTGTCCGATGTGTGGACGTGCATGTGTTTCTTGCGGTCACTGCTGTTTGCAAATCGCCTGTCGCAGCCATCAAACTCACACTTAAAAGGCTTCTCACCTAAGTAAAGAAGAATAAATGCAACGTTAAACACGGTGGGATTTTTAAAAACTCCCCTGTCATACATATGTATATGCATTAAAAATATTTCGAAACACTGAAACATAAGACAATTAATAATGGTTAAGTCAGATGTATATTTTAAAATCAGCTTTTTACATTTGCTTTTGCTTCTGACATTCAGCTCCAGTCTAGCTGCAAATTAAATGATACCAACCCACTTACACTCATGAATAAATTCACGAAATTAGATTTCAGTGTGTATAGCAAATAACACCTTTTCAATTAAATAACAAGACTAAACAAAGCCGATGAAATATTTAATGTCGACAACTGCACAGAATTTCATGACTGTGACCAGACTCCAGCTGCCTGAGAAATAAAAAGCCGGGTCGCATGCATACTTTGGATGGGATATTGTCAGCATGGATTTGTCAGTAAAAAAGACAAAAACGAAGAATGCGTGCGCCTCTTACCCGTGTGAGTCCTTTTGTGAATTTTTAGATTTTCCGATCGAGCAAATACTTTGCCACAGCCGGGGAACGGACAAGGAAAGGGCTTTTCTCCGGTGTGTACTCGGATATGATTAACAAGTTTGTATTTGGCTTTGAATGGCTTTCCTTCTCTGGCGCAGTCCTCCCAGAAGCAGATGTGGTTCGTCTGCTCTGGTCCCCCCACATGCTCCACCGTCAGATGGGTCACCAACTCGTGCATCGTGCTAAAAGTTTTGTTGCACGACTTTTTCGGATTTGTCAACTGCTCCGGCTCGATCCACTTGCAGATGAGCTCTTGTTTGATGGGTTGCCTCATATATCGAAAGAAGGCCCCTGCTCCGTGGTGCGCGGCCATATTCATGTTCATGGGGCCATAGCCGTGCAGCTGGGTCGAGGCATAGTGGTCGGACCGTGGGCTCGTAACGTGGCCGTACTGATCGGCTCGTCCGTACATGTCCCCCGAGAAGCCCAGTCGCATCTGGCTGTTGACCACATTGGAAGACGCGTGGCTCGCTGCTTGCTCGTGGAGCCCTGGGAAGAGCAGGTGCCCCGCTGCATCTGAGTGTCCATGTGGCCCTGCGAAACTTCCGGAGGCGAACAAACTGTGCTGAGCCCCGGCGGCGTCCCCGAAACCCCGATTTCTGAAGAGAAAGTCCCTGGTGGAGTTGAAAGCCGCTGTGGAGTAAGAGCCAACGTGCGTCGGGTGGTGGTGGTGTCCCAGGGCGGCTGCTGCGTAACCGGGCGCCTGGGAGGAAAACGCCGTCTGTCCGGAGCCAATATCGTGGGAGCTGTGGTTTATTTTGAAGGCGCCCATCCCATCCGCGAATGGATTTATCCCCAACGCCACTTCTCTCTCTGTGACTTCGCCTGTTGAGTGATGCCGTGAGGAGCCGAAAGTAGTGACTCCTATGGTGGGATACTGCGGTCCTGCGTCCAAGAGCATCTTCAGTCTAGACTCGCCGAGACGACTGAGAGCAGAAATCAAAAAATCACGCACAGATATTCTTCCTCCCCCTCTCTCTATCTCTTGGACCTCACTGGACTGAGCAAACTCTCAAATCCACCGATTTTCTGTTTACTTTTTAAGACGCGAGGAATTCCCCTATACCGCTCATCCGATGCACACGCAAAATTATGTATACATGCAATATTGTCTTTTGCGGTTTATCTTCCTGTGGCGCAACTTTCACCTCCTCAGTCAGGCGGTGAGCTCTAGACTGATAGTCGCAATCATTCCTGCAGATAAATGAATTGAAAAGACAACACAGTCCAGCCCTGATGAATGGGAGAGGAGGGGGGTAGTCATGTGACCCCGGAGCTATATGCTCATTGGTGGAGCCCCTTTCCCCCCAATAACATCCACTCACCAAATAACAATCCACGGTGCTGGGCCCACACTTCTATTGGCCTCTTTGCATCATCAATCCCAGATATTGTGAGATTGCTGACTGTGAATTTGGTTAAAAGGCGGAATAACAGCAAAACCAAAGTTGAGGAACACAAAACAACACATGGCCTGGTAAAGAAGCAGAGCACGTTTGCACGATTTTGCATAATGCATTAAAAGTGTACAAGCCATATGTGTCAGAATGCCTTTGTTTAAGAGAAGATAACACACAGCACACCTATCTATCTATCTATCTATCTATCTATCTATCTATCTATCTATCTATCTATCTATCTATCTATCTATCTATCTGTCTGTCTGTCTGTCTGTCTGTCTGTCTGTCTGTACAGGGCCTGAGTAACCTTATATGTGACACTGACTGTATTTATGATGGGTTGGAGGAGCTGACAGGACGGTTTAAAGCTGGACAGTCATGACAGTTGTCAGGTACAGGTGTCACGTGTAGGAAGACTAGTTCAACTAGTTAAATGTGTTCACAGTGGGAAGGCCACTATGCACTGACTACTGATGTAAACTTTGTCCACTGTCATCGCTCCCTTTAAAGGCCTGTTATTATCAAGGTATTCCTTTCACTTGGAGGATATTCCACATAGTATGTTGTTGTGTGACTGAGTGTTTTGTGGCACTATCTCGGTTTGTGCGTCCAGTGGAGTTCACACCAGTGGAACATCTGTGCTTTAGATTTCCACATCATCACGTTCCCTCGCATCCCACGTTCAAAAAGGTTACCTTGAATATATAGGGCAGTATTTAACTTGGATCCACTCGTATGCCTAATGTATCCATCACGGTTTGGCGGTGCTTGTGCAACTTACTCACTTTTGCAGGCCACTGATGCATAGCCTGTGTGTAAAACGTTGTGGGTTGTCGAAGTTATCAAGTGGGATTTGCGGCGCTCTCTGCAGGAACCTCCGGCTGCTAGAGTTCAAAGCCACATGCACAGACGTGCCATGCGAACCATTAAAATATCTTCTTGGCTACTAAGCTAGTTTGTAGAAGGCATTCTCCAAGTCAGTCTTGAGAGACCAGGGATAGAGAGGAAGTTTTGTTGTTCTCAACTTAACAAGTAGACCTACAATTTGATCCGACTTTTTTATGTAGCCCACTGCTCTGCTGTACAAAACATATTTGGAGGAATCTTTCAACAAGTGGAAAACGGTAAGAATGACACATCACTGAAACAAAAATGAAAAAAAGTCAAAATAAAGCACATAGATGGGGCTTGTAGCACGTGAGCCTGTAGTAGGAGTTTGAGCCATGGGGGAAAAAAAGGTGGATTGAAACTTTGCTTTGTGCTCCAAATAATTGCAGTGTTTTAACTGAAATGCATCCTTTAAATGAACGACATAATCAGATTATGTTAACGTGCTGGAGTCATGGTGTAGAATTTAAAATGGCTACCATATGCTATTTGGGATTTACAATAGATTAAACATGTACAGCCACAGCTTTTGATGAGATCTCTCTGAAACATTCAGTTTTCTGTTGTTCAGGATGCCTTGTTTACTAGTCTTGGAGAGCTCATGTACTACTTGGACCAGAAATAGCACTTCAAAGTTTTACATTACGCTGGGGCTCTGGTGCCTGTGAAGGTTCCAGCAGTACCTCTTCAACCCCATGCGTAAATGCCATTTAATAAACAGCTTTTGGATCCGTCATGTCTCAAGATATTGAGTCCATTTCTAACGTGCTTGATATGAAGCTGTCAGTGAAGATTATGACAGGTCAATTAAGATTTCTCTGAAGGAAAACAGGAAGGAAGGCAGGAGAAAATAGTTTTGAAATTATTTTCCGTTAAAAAAAACACTGCGTGTCAACATTTAAAAGTAACTACTTTGCTTGAGTTGAATATTTTTGAAAAAGACAGATTCACTGATGCAAAAGTAAAAGTTGAATTTTGTGTTCCGTTAGTTTTCTGTTCAAAATATCAAATGGGCGGGGAGTTATGGAGATTTAAAGGCTGACGGACGACGATAATAAATCCAGCTTGTGACCTTCGCAAATAATTTATGATCATTTAATAAATTGGAATACCAGATTTTAATTTCGAGGCATTTAATCACTGGTCTTTCTTGTGATTTTAAAAACATCACTTTACACAGTAATTCATTTTGTCTTAAATACAGAGCTGAAGACAGACAAAGAATTGTAAAGCTTTGTTTGCACAACAGCACATGATCAATAATTTTAAAGTCTTTACGATGCTTGTGAAGAGCATTAACAGAAAATCAATGTGTGTGCTAATTGTGAAATTACTTGACATAAGTTTGAGTGAATCGTATTCGTGTCCCGGGTCATCTATAACTGGAACTGTGTGAGCACATTTCGCTTGCAGTAAATTCAATAAATTACTGAGCATTTTAATGTTGGCTACTAGGCCAAGTATTTTAATACAGTCCCACTGTGGGCGGATGATTTAAAAAGCCAAACACTCATAAGTGGCACTTAAATTTAAATACGGCACGGCTTTATAGTGTACGTTCAACCATATCTCCTAAGACCTGCCTTTGGAAAATTCAAATAAAACCTGAAAATCACTTCCAGCATTAAAACTTCATAATTTGTGGCATAAAGTTATTGTAACCGATACTTACAGTACACGCACGTTTTATTTTGAACTTAAGTCTGCAACGGCACCACCTCCTGTGACCCTCCTCAGCTGCCATCCCGGCTCTAAAGCAAAATCACTCCGGATCATAACAACAGGTCCCGTCCATTACATTTTTCCTCGGGACAATGGCCGCAGCTCGCCTTGCTCACACTTCCCACACACGGATCCCACCGAGCAGAACACGGATCAACGCTGCAGCTCGCGCTGAAGGGCACGTACAGCTGGACATGTAAATTTGGCACTTATCGAAGCGAGAATTAAGACGATGGACTCCGGAATATTTTAAACTCACGCGTGGAGGTTTTTTTCTAGCTGAGTTAACACGTTTTCTTTCGCCTACATCGATCTGTGCCTTGCGTAAAGTTGTGCGTAATTTGTGCGTAAAGTTGTTCTTTATAGGCTGCCTGGCAAAATCAAGATATCACTGCATTATTTATGATCCTTACAACTTTTATAGTGACAATATGCATACTCTTCCGAAGCAGCTTGTTTTGTAATCGCACAATCACAGGGGGAAATTGCTATTTCATAGCCGCGCAGCCTTTGTTCGCTGCCACAAAAGAATGAAGACTGTATATCTGGATCAACTTTTTACGAGTTTTATCGTACAATAACCTTTGCATAACTATTTTTTCTCAAGCGTTGCCGGAGGCACTGCGCATGCGTGCTGGCTGGTTGCTGTCACTAAGACATTTTTCTTCACGTTGGAAACTGTCACTGGTGACGTCAATCACTGAGCTCTGACCAATTAGAGCGCAGGATGATTGTTTAGCTCCACGGGCTGCAGCGCCTACCATGAATCTCTATTCAGTATCAAAGCGTCCTGCTGCTGCCTCTCAACCGAATGGGATTCCATGTAGTCTGCAGATAGACTTAACTTTATAAAGTTTTTTTTTCTTTATTTTCCATTGCGATTAAAATATATTTGTCATCATCATTATTATTTTGCCTGCTGTCAAGTTATTCTAAAATTGGGAAGTAATGAGCGTGGATGCATTGGGAAGCCCCGTGATGGACCCTACGTTTTCCAAACGGAACACGGCGCTGAGATTAGTTGACTTGGCAGGGGCTCACCACCATCACCATCATCACCACCATACCCCTCAGAGCGTGACAGGCTTCCCGGGGTTCAGCAGCCATCCACACTCAATGGCTCACTCGCACCCTGGGGAGATTACTGCGGAACCCCGCCTGGGGCCGAGTCCATTCGGGCCAGAACACATGGGGCACTCCGCGGCCCTCAAAATCAGCCCAGCCCATCATTATCCCCACCACCATCACCACCACCACAATCATCATATGGCAGGCCACAGTGAAGTGGTCTCCAGTCAAACGGGAGCTTTTGGCCCGGTTCAGGCGACATCGGTCCCCTATTCTATGTCTCACACGGCCCAGGCTTTATCCGCAGGTAGGGATTTCCTCATCCGGAGAGATCTGACAGCTCAAGCCATGCCAGTACTGACTGACCAGACTGCTGGTTCAGCCTCTCACCACGGAATGTTTGTCTCAACAACAGGTAGCTATCCCGGACACTATGGTCATCACCCTGACGCTGGGAACCATACCCTCTTCTCCGGACTCCATCACGACCAGCCTACGAGCGGATCACCGGGTGGCCAAGCGTTGAATGGACAAATAAGGTTAGGACTACCTGGAGAAATGTATGTAAGGTCTGATCACTTAAGTCAAGTGGCAAGCTCCCGGGCTGATCCGTTCTCCGCCTCGCCTTTACATGGCTACGGTGGTCTGAATCTGAACATGAATCTTAGCGCTCACCACCACCACCACGGAGCCGGTGCCTTTTTCCGCTACATGCGGCAGCCGATAAAGCAAGAGCTTATTTGCAAGTGGCTGGAGCCGGAGCACTCGCCGAAGAAACTTTGCTCCAAAACTTACAGCACCATGCACGAACTAGTAACGCATGTGACGGTAGAGCACGTTGGAGGACCAGAGCAGGCAAACCATATATGTTTTTGGGAAGAGTGTCCGAGGGAAGGCAAACCATTTAAAGCCAAGTACAAACTTGTAAATCACATTCGAGTGCACACCGGGGAGAAACCGTTTCCATGCCCGTTCCCTGGTTGTGGAAAAGTGTTTGCAAGATCCGAGAATCTTAAGATTCACAAAAGGACGCACACAGGTCAGTAGTTATATATTAATAGACAGAAATGTTGTATAGTGTTGCGTAAAAGTTAAAATGTTGAGCTAAAATAAATCTGTTACACCGAGACAAATGTTCATATTACCTAGTTAGTAACGTGATGTTTTGCATAATTTTCCAGATTATTTCTAGCATCTTAATTTTCTTTTTTCCTCTAAACCTATTGCATTAAAAAATACATTACTGAGCCATGACAATTAATCATCAGTGCTGCTGATTCATCAGGACGCAACCGCTATTGGCCATCTGCACGTTTTATAAAGGTGCTTGGGGATTATGGTACAGCTCACTCAAGCGTTTGACGGTTCGACCTCTTGTTTACACCACAGTACAAAGACTGAGGCCCACGTCAGGTCTAGTCGAGTGTAAGCTTAGTGCACAGCAGACACGACTGCAAAAAAGTTGGGAAGGTGCATCTTCTCATTTAGTGTAACTGATATCATGATGGTGGGTTTATTTTCATTTTTCAGCCACTTGTTGCTCTGTTTATATGTATGCTAATGACAATAACAATAACAATAATACATATTTTAAAGCTGTAAATAAAGTGTTGTATGACGTTTTACATATATGATAACGGATTAACTTTTTTGCAGAATGGCATGTGCATGTGTGTGGAAATTCGTAATCATACTATGGGGAGAATAACATAACTTTTCCCCAATGCAACAAGTTGAGAAGTGCAGTGAACAAAATTGATGTGCCAACAGGTTGCCAGAGCCCACAGTGTGTGTAAAGTGTGCACAATGCAGCCGCTGCTTAAACTTCCAAACCCTATACTGCTACAATATGGCTGCTTGCCTCTGTGACCCAGTGACGTGCTATAGAATAGGAGGGGGAATAAGGCCCCAAAATGTCGAGTCACACTTGTAAATTAATACATACCTTTTTTGCCGGTGTGTGCATGGATGGAACTCCCCCTTCTTTGCTCCATTTCTGCAGCCTATGTATTATTCATATAATTTGCTCACATTACCTAAGTACAAATCTGTTAAATTATTTCTGTGTGTTGACTCCCAAGGGGCCTGGTCTTTGGTATCATGTTTAAAACCTAACCGAAAGTGTGGTTATGACTGGAGCTGCCCCTGGGGTCTGTTCCTCGACGGTTTCTTGTACTACACTAATATCCTTGATTGGCTCTCTCAACCCAACAGCTGAAGGTCAAATTGATATTCAACCCGCAAGTGTAATTAGACAGAGGCAATTACATATTCTCAAAAGCTTTAATCGGAGGAGAAAAATCAGCAGTGGATGATTTCCGTGTAATTTATTCAGATTGTCTTTTTTGTGCCTCGTCATAATCAGGCAGGAATACTTGTTATTAAGACGCAAAATTAGACCTGGTCCATAAGCATTTTGCAGATTGAAATAAATAAGGGGCAGGCTGCAGGGAGACGCTTTGCTGTGGCAGCACTTTCATTTGTCAGGACTTTGAGTTGGTTTTAGGCCTGCTATGTCTGTGCTCATAGCTTGTCTGTTTTGACGTATGCCTTAATGCATGCAGACGCCAGGTATAGACTCAAGACAGTAGGGGGTTCGAGCCCCCTGTTTACACTCATGTCAGGACTGTGCAAACTTTTCGGAGTGCATGTTCAAAGCAACAAGCCCCCATAATATACATGATGCAGCCTTTGATATGATAGAATAAATTAAATAAATGAGTGTAGGTGTGGGGTTTTCTTCTTGTTATTATAGTGTATACTTATTGCTCTGCTCATTTGATTGCATGCATAGCCATAAAATCATATTTATAATACATAAAAATTGGGATAATTGTCAAAAATATTATTAAGATACTGTGAATATTCATGAAATTAAATTATATTCCGGAAATATGATCCAACACGCTGTTATTTATTAATTTATTTGTTTTGCTATTTTTGTTTATGTTTATTAATGTATTTCATTGTGTCACCATTATTGCTAACAGGTGAAAAGCCCTTCAAATGTGAGTTTGACGGCTGCGACAGACGCTTCGCCAACAGCAGCGACCGGAAAAAACACTCCCACGTCCACACCAGCGATAAGCCCTACAACTGCAAAGTGAGAGGCTGCGATAAGTCCTACACACACCCCAGCTCCCTGAGGAAACACATGAAGGTGCACTGCAAGTCCCCCCCGCCTAGTTCAGGCTACGAGTCGTCCACCCCGTCCCTGGTGTCCCCCTCCTCAGACTTGGGCCGGGAGCCAGGGGCCTCCTCTGTGCTGTCAGAGCCGGTGGGAGCCTCTCAGCCGGCGAATTTAAGTGAATGGTACGTGTGCCACAGTTCAGGTGCCAGCGGCGCCCAGACACCACCCAGCGGCCCCTCGACGCCCGATCCGGCAGACGAGGCACCTTACAGACACCCAGAACCCAGGGACGCGTTTTAACCCAATTGGACTGTAGTAAAACTCGGTGCCAGAAGTGACAGAACCCACCCTCAAAAGCTTAACTATTAAACATGGTTTGGCTTTGGTGCCTTTCTGGCTGTGAAGGCCCACTGCTCCTATTCTGGATGAGCCACCAAACTGACAGCCAGAGCCAAGAGACGCATTTGAACCACATTGGAACGAAAATGTGCAAAGCTTAAAGACGTGCTAATTTCCAGGCACAATATATTTTCAAACCTCAGCTATTCGAAATGCTTGGCTCAGTGCCTATGCGCCCTGACGGCCCACTGGTCCACTTGTGGAGACACTCCTGTAAATCCGTGAAACTATGTGGTACATTATAGTAGGCTAGACATGTTGGTGTAAAATTATTTTGTAAATTCGAGTTTTGACTTCAATATGTTTTAATTTATTTTTCAATCTGATATTGAGGGATTTTGTATTATCGAACCAAAGTGCATGTTTCAATTTGGGCAAATTGTACATTTGTAAATTTTGTAAGTTTCGATGTGTTGATGTTGATAATTTTTGAAAGGATCTGTCTCCAAGCGGTTTTACTGCACTTCTTTGTACAAACATTTTATGTTTACAGCCTTATTTTTCCATTGGTGCAGAAGGTCCTCATTTGAACTGGTTCATACGCCTGCAGTGTTTGATATACGACCGTGAAATTATAAATGTTTTATCAAAGTGGGCATTTTGTGATTTTGTATCATTATCGTCAGTATTTTTCTTTTTTTTTTCTTTTTGAATATCTGAAGTCGAGCGGCATTCAAAATGCGTACCGAACTGCCTTGTAATTTGTGAGTATTTTGAATAAATCTTGTATGACTAAAGTGAAAACTGCTGAGCCACTCAGGTCTATGAAAATCACATGGGTTATTCTAAAAGAGATCACTTTTATTGACAAGAAATGCAACTTTTTCCACTTAACATATCTTACAAACAAAATAACTTCATATGCTTGTTTTCTTAATGTTACAGATCATTCTCGAAAAAAATTCACGCCCAGAAAACACACACACACACACACACACATATATATATGTGTGTGTGTGTATATATATATATCTTGAGACTATAAAATATTTAATCATGTAAAGTGTTGTTGGTGAAAAGGTCGACTTAAATTGGGACGCTCTCTCTCTTTTTTGGTAAAGTCTTACTTTCTCAGTTGAAGCTGTGTGGACGCAGACGTGGGCAGTTTGATGAAAGGCTACAATATTCTGATCCAGACTTCAAAGAGAATTTTCCACAAAGAGCCACTTTTTTCATGACGGTGAATCCTCATGGTAAATTAAGATTTCAATAGCAATAGCCAAGTCAAACTCAAATGATATGGGGCCAAGTCCGCGGACTCAAAAGCGCGCTCTAAAGAATGTAATATTTGCTTCCCATGGGGTAGGAAACGGTAATCTATGTCCTTTATATTGGAGACCAGGGCAGGATAAAGAAGAAAAATATATTCTTTTGCTCTAGGCCTACTTTACGACAATCAAAGGAGAAGCCGCTGAAACGCAGTTGTCCCACACCATAATAGACTTGCATTGGAAAAGGGCAGAGCCGCTCAATGGAAAAAATTGATTTTTAAAATATTTTAGTCCCCATACATGAAACATGCGAATGTTTCCATGCGCACAAATATTTTTCAAATGTTTTCCCCCTTTTCTCCAAGAAGACAACATTCCAAATAAGGTGTTTACGTGGTCAATGAAAATAAATCTTGTCATTTTCCTGTTTAACTGCTCATACCCTGATTATAAACAGGGTTTTTACAAAGTTTTCACCAGTGGCACATGTTCAACTTTGTGAACCCACTTTTATTTCTTAAAACACTACCCTGCAGAAGTCAGACTTTTCTTTCCCCAAAATCCTGTTGTGATGATTTAAAAGTAGGTGTGTTTCTCCTTCTGACCGGAAATGTGAAGTTTTCTTTGGAGCATCCATCTTTACCAGAGAGGACGAGACACATACATATTCCGATTGTAAACATGTCCAAAGAATCCACACAAAAACTGGATTGTATCAGCATATCTCTAATGCTCTAGTCAGAAAATGCTCCATTTGGGAAAAGGGTCAGAGTCAGAATATCAAAAGAGAAAGTGTTGTTTATGACACCTGTCAAACTGAGAATGTTGACATTTTCAGAGTAATAGTGGAATAGTGGAAAACGACCTATAAGAGGCTCCAATTAGTATTTTCACTGAGAGTATTTGATAAGTAGGGCTTGAAAATAAGTAATGGCTACAGGAAATGAAATGAAGCTCGAGTAATTTTCCTGCAGAGAATTGGAAGCGTGCGTGGAAAAGCGTTAAGGACGAGCGTAGTTGAGAGAAAACTTTTCGGTTGCAGGCTCAAACGTCCACAGACCGCAGCCTTGAGGAAAAGCAGAAGTGGGTGGAAACAACATAACTACAAGCCTTTGCTACGTTTATAGAGTTTGGTTAAGTGCGTGACAGAGAGGAGAGAATTAACACAAACCCAAACAAAAAGATAAAGAAGATGATGATGCGTCTTTTGGCACCAGCTCTTGTGTGTGGACTGAAAAGAAAAGGAAGGACGAAAGGGGGAAAAAAACACAACAAGATAGTTGGATCTCAATTGAAAGTGGGGGCTTTGAAGTGGAAGTTAATATCAGAGGGATTCTTCTGGGTCGTCTGAACGACGTTGATGACACGGAAAGCCTTTTGTCACCGATTTGTCGGGCTCCTCTCTATTGGACCGTCTAAAGCTTTTAGTTCCAGTCGTCAAAATGGACAAGGACTGGGTGCGCGTAAAAACATTTTCCATTCAGCGCTCAGAGCGAAGGAGAAGCAGCGTTAAAGAGCTGTTTTAAAAGCCAGAGGAGAGAGTTCGTAGAAGTCACTTAAGGATGGCGCAAGTTTCTCTGCATTTGATTTTCATTTGCTCTGCACAGATCAAAGAAAGTGGGAACCGAAAGGAAAATAAAACCAAGCTCCAGACAAATTCGCGCACGTCTGATCCGCAACAGTTTTAGCGACCTTTCCCTTTATAATTTATGACTTTGACCAAGGACGTGGGT
>JAQQAE010005308.1:0-17774 GCA_029823295.1 Pseudamia nigra | reverse complement strand
CTGAGGAAGTTTGTGGACGAGTCAGGTGCAGACTGGGACCAGTGGCTTCCATTTTTGCTCTTTGCATACAGAGAGGTGCCACAAGCATCAACTGGCTTTTCACCGTTCCAGCTGCCGTATGGACATCCAGTGAGAGGTCCATTAGATGTCCTGAAGGAGGCTTGGGAGCGTCCACACCACAGCAGCACTGCAGTGAGCTCTCATACGTGCTGAAAATGAGACAAACACGAACATTTTAGAAAACTGGCCAATGACAACCGGGTGCAAGCACAAGAACAGCAGAAACAGAGCTATGACGAGGCTTCAGGCCCCTTCTCAAGAAGAAACGGGGACAAAGTGGGTGAGATGCACCACACTTTTCACCACTCCAGCAGCAGCATACAGTTTTAGTTTTATTTTATCCACAATTATCAATAGCAGTGTAAACATTTAACTATCCCGGGTTTGTTTTGTGTTTTGCATTTAATTAGGTTTGCCCAACATATCTTTCTTACAATAAAATACACACAGACACGTATTAAGTTTAATTTATTTTATTTTGGTTACATGTACATTTAAGTCAACTTGTTATTTCACTTTTTATCTACCCGACCATGTGTTCAAAACAGAGGCAGCACTCAACAACTTTCTGTTTTATACCATACCATGTATGGGGAGGCATTTTGCTTGAGTTTTGGATTTATGTGGTTTAAGGGCTATTTTATTTTCATTAATTTCTAAACATTTCAGTTTCTGTAGGCTGCTGTGAGACACAGAAATGTGGATGTAAAATTTCAGGTGCAATGTAAATGTTGAGCTAAATTTGTCAGTACATAACATACTGTACCTGCTGAAGAAATTGTTCACGCCTGCTCGTTGCTACAGAGAGAGAACAGGCTACAAAAGCAGATCCTTTTTTTTGTGACTTCAAGGAGAGAGGTTACTGGAGTTATGTGACTTGTAATTTTTGTTATGAGTTTAGGTTTTTTTTAATATAAATAAAAGTTAAGCAATGTCAACTGATGAGTTCTTGTATATTTGATCTGTGTACATTTTTTCACTTTTGCATGGTGACTCCACTTGTGAACTAAATCACCAATCATCATTTTTGGACAAGAACTGTTTTTCTGCCTTCTATTTGGACCCTCTGGCTAGACTCCCCCACATTTGGTGGCAGTGGTGGGATCCAGGCCAGTTGGGGGCAGAGAAGAAAATGTCGACCAAACAAAAGAGACCTCAAACCAAGGAATGTCCACCAGAAGTACCTCAAGATGGCACAGACCAGCAGGGAGCAGCAGGTGGTCCATTTCCAGAGGGAGAGAGTCTGGCTGAACGTTTACTACGATGCCTGCTGCAGCAGCAGTCGGGCCGAGACGCCAGGGCGGAGCAGGACCACAAAAGACAGGAGGAGCAGTGGAAGCCAATGCAGCATCAGTTCACTCAGCTCTAGCTGGAAGTGCAGCAGGACTGTGAGGAGCGTTCTGAAACCACATCTGCCACATCCTCAGACCCGGCAGCAGAACCATCTCATAACCCAGCCATCACAACTAGACCTGACGGCAGTTCATCAGAGCTGGCACAAGAGGTCCAGCATGCCAGTGTGAGATTTTCTAGTTGGAAAGGCCCTAAAATGCAACCATACACCGAAGGTGAGGACATTGAGCATTATTTATGTACATTTGAAAGAATTGCTCATGCCTGCCAGTGGCCACAGGATGAGTGGGCTCTCCACTTAGCCTGGCTGCTAACTGGTAAAGCCTGTTCTGCGTATGTGGCTATGGACATTGATGACACCATGGATTATGAAAAAGTGAAATGTGCGGTGCTGCAAAAGTTTGAAATCAGCGCAGAGACCTGTCGACTGAGGTTTCGGTCCAGTGTGCTGGGAGAAGATGAGTCGCCTAGAGAGCTGCAGGACCGCCTTAAAGACTTGTACACCAAGTGGCTGGATCCAAAGGCTAAGACCAAGGAGCAGATTGGAGTCGCCATTATAATGGAGCAGTTTCTCAAAGGCCTGAATCCTGAACTACGCACCTGGATTAAAGAGTGAAACCCACAAACATCTAAAGAAGCTGTAGACATGGCTGAAGCTTTTTGGGCTGCCCACTGTCCATCCAGAGGGTACCACCCACCCCACCAGTTAAGCCTGTTGGAGGAAATTACTTTAGAGTCAGAAACCCAAGGCATAGCTTTGTCCCTTCTAATACAGTTAAACCCGAGTTTAGAAACAAAGCTCTCTTAGCATGTCACTCGTGTGGTCAGACAGGTTTTTTGAAATCAGAATGCCCTAAACGCCATGTTGGAAAGAACTACATGTGTTTTGCTCCCCAGTTACCTGCCACAGAGGTAAAGAGTGATGTTTCTGCCCATGAGGAGCTAACAATAGGAGTAGTGATTGAAGATGGACCCTGTGTTGCTCTGCTAGATTCAGGTAGCAATCGCACCTTGGTCAGACAGGACAGTCTTGATGATTTTGTTATATTCTGTGCATGTAGAAAAGATGAAAATGTGCAGTTTGGGGGGACACATGGACTTGCAATTTTGGTTAAAATGGGGTTATTGAAATGGTGTAAAGTTGTTGATGGTGGATGTCATAATGTGCTTTAGATGATGGTTGATGCTGAAGTGTTGGGCTTGGAGTTTATATTAGGTGCAGTGTACATACCTCATGAAGGTTCTGTTTATTATGAGAGCTGCATTTTTGATGAAATTATTGAAGATTATGTAAATATACAGGGTAAGTTTAATATGCCTATTTGTCTCATTGGCGATTTAAATGCTAGGACTGGTCCAATGGACGACCTCATGGAGTTAGATGATACTACAGCTAATCAGTTGGGGTTTTCCTTGCCAGATTGTCATTTAAATAATTCTAAATGTGAGTTGGAGTCATATGTATAAATGGAATAATCTTAACTGTGTTTAATTTGTACCAGAATGCCAAGTCGTGTGTGACGGCCCAAATTCTGTTTGCAATTTCTTTAAATGAGTTTGAGTATTGTTTAAGTAGACACTATAATGGGTTATCATTTCTAGCTGAGAAATATAAAACAGAAATGAGTGATGATGACATTGAAGTTTGAGACTTTTTGTCCTCCTATGTGCGGATGACACAGTCGTCCTGGCAGAATCTGATAAAGAGCTGCAGGAAGCTCGAGATGCAGTAGAAAGTTATTGTGCTCAATGGTAGTTAAATGCGAACCTCAGCAAAAGTAAAATTGTAGTGTTTTTCAAGAGGAAAAGTAAGGAAGTTTAGTGATTTTTAAGTTTGGAAATTTCATTCTGCAGGTAGTGGAAGATTATGTGTATCTGGGTGTAAGATTTAATTACAATAATCACTTTAAAAAGGCTATAAAGAAACAGGTAGGTCAAGGTTAAGACACTATAAAGTGTCTTAACCAAAGTCAGAGATTTGGGACCATCTGTTGAAACCCAGTTACAGATGTTTGATCATATGGTTTTACTGGTATTATTGTATGTGGCAGAGGTGTGGGGTTATGAAGATATTTCCGTTATTGAAGCTTTTCATGTTAGATATCTGAAGAAGTTACTTAAGGTGAATAAAAATGCTGCAAATTGTGCCGTGCGTGGAGAAGTAGGAAGATTCAAATTAATAAAGATTGTCGAGTGTAGGATTATTGGTTTTTGGGGTAGACTGTTGAATGGAAATAGAAATAAATAATCTTTTCTTCTTTTTTGTTTTCTAAAGAATCAGTATGACAAAGGTGTTTTCAAATCACGGTGGATGTCAAAGTTGAAGCAAATTTTTGATTATACAGGATTTTCTCACCTGTAGGGATGTACAGATGTAGTGAATGATACAGTAGGTATGTAAAAGCTGCAGTCGGGATGAGAATAATGGACCTCATGACATCAGAATTGGAAATCTGAAATCTTCAACAGTAGTCTTTGTTCAAATTATCGGATATTTAAGCATGATTTCCAGTTGGAAAGTTATTTTTGCAGTTTAGACGATTCCGTTTGGCGTTATTTGGTGAAGTTCAGATGTGGTGATAGTGGAATTCCAGTGACTGTGGGTAGATTTTATGGCATTGAATATGCCAGTCGCATATGTACCATCTGTACTTCAGGAAAGCTTGGTGACGAGTATCATTATTTGTTTGAATTTAGTAATTTTAACTTGCAAAGGCAAAAATATTAGCCTGTTTGTATAAGGCTTAGACCAAATGTATATAAAATGGAGAAGCTATTTAATTCCATGAATATTACTTTACAGCGCAAACTTGCAAAATTTTGTAAAGAAATTGTATCTGGTTTTGCACATGATTAATTATGCATTTCCTTGACTATTTATTTTTGTATTTTTTATTCGGTTTGCATGAAAGGAATAATTTGTTTCCCTCCTGCTTTGTTGTACTGTACATGGGTTCTCTATAACCGCAGGAGGGGTCCCAGGAGAAAAATAAAGCAATAAAAAAATAAAGCACAGTCTCCCCAAGGATGTGATGTTTTGTGGAGGGACAGTTGAGGTGTACTGTGTTCATGGCGATAAAGTAGGTTACCCCACAGCACAGGTTGAAGGTCAACACTTCTCAGTTTGTGTAGGCATATTGGAACATCTGCCCTACCAAGTTGTGTTGGGTTCTGATCTACCCGTCCTAGCTGAGTTAATAGCCAAGCAATCTCATCAGGCTTGATCTAGCTGTGTTAGTGAGGGTCTGGTAGCTATCACTAGAGCTAGAACCAGACAAGAGCAGGCTAGTCCTACAGCAGGTTGGGAGGAGCTACAGAAGAGCCTGTAGTGGAGAACACCAGCCAGCCAAAGCTTAGAAAAAGCAGGAGACAGGACAGAGTCAGAGGAAAACAAGTTGTTTCTAAGCCCTTAGATTCTGACATTTCTGTTTTACCTTGAGATCTGGCTAAACTTCAGAGAGAGGACCCCCTCGCTTTCAACTTTGTTTATTAAATGTGTCCCAGAGTGCACCCAGGTGACAGGGAGAGGAAAGGAGGCCTTTGTAATTAAAGGAGACATGCTATATCATCGTAGTCAGATTGGTGACTAGCTTGTCATTCCTCAGAGCTTAAGGCCCACTATCCTTAATTTAAGTCATTCCATCCCTTGCGCAGGTCATTTAGGACAGTCAAAAACATTTTCAAGGATGATTTCCAGTTTCTATTGGCCCCAACAGTATGCTGACAGTAAATTTCTGTAAAGCTTGTCCCCAGTGTCAGTTAACAGCCCCAGATAGGAAAGGAGACAGGGCTCCTCTCATTAACATGCCCATTATTGAAACACCCTTTTCCCGTATTGCAATGGACATTGTAGGCCCATTAGAAAAGAATAGTTGTGGGCATGAATACATCCTGGTAGTATGGGACTATGCCACAAGACACCCTGAAGCCTTTCCTCTTAAGATCAAGGCCCGCCAGATTGTCACCTGTCTCATTCAGCTGTTCTCCAGAGTGGGCATCCCGAGAGAGATAATCACGGACCAAGGCACAAACTTCACTTCAACCCTGCTGAAAGAAGTGAACAGTCAGCTGGGAATCAAAGGTGTGAAGACCAGTCCCTGCCATCCACAAACAGATGGCCTCGTCAAGCATTTCAGCAAGACCCTCAAATCCATCCTGAGGAAGTTTGTGGACGAGTCAGGTGCAGACTGGGACCAGTGGCTTCCATTTTTGCTCTTTGCATACAGAGAGGTGCCACAAGCATCAACTGGCTTTTCACCGTTCCAGCTGCCGTATGGACATCCAGTGAGAGGTCCATTAGATGTCCTGAAGGAGGCTTGGGAGCGTCCACACCACAGCAGCACTGCAGTGAGCTCTCATACGTGCTGAAAATGAGACAAACACGAACATTTTAGAAAACTGGCCAATGACAACCGGGTGCAAGCACAAGAACAGCAGAAACAGAGCTATGACGAGGCTTCAGGCCCCTTCTCAAGAAGAAACGGGGACAAAGTGGGTGAGATGCACCACACTTTTCACCACTCCAGCAGCAGCATACAGTTTTAGTTTTATTTTATCCACAATTATCAATAGCAGTGTAAACATTTAACTATCCCGGGTTTGTTTTGTGTTTTGCATTTAATTAGGTTTGCCCAACATATCAATTAATGTTCTTAATGTATGTATTAAGTTTAACTTATTTTATTTTGGTTAAATGTACATTTATGAAGTCAATTTGTCATTTCAGTTCTTACCTACCTGACCATGTGTTCCAAACAAAGGGAGGCAGCACTCAACAATTTTGTGTTTTATACTTCAATCAGATCTGTAGCCACACCCATCATCTATTTATGCAAATAGACCATACCATGTATGGGGAGGCATTTTGCTTGAGTTTGGATTTATGTGGTTTAAATGTAATTTTATTTTCATTAATTTCTAAACATTTCAGTTTCTGTAGGCTGCTGTGAGACACAGAAGTGTGGATGTAAAATTTTCAGGTGCAATGTAAATGTTGAGCTAAATTTGTCATTGCAGAACATACCTGCTGAAGAAATTGTTCACGCCTGTTCGTTGCTACAGAGAGAGAACGGGCTGTTACTGGAGTTATGTGACTTGTAATTTTTGTTATGAGTTTAAGATTTTTTTTAAGTTGAGTTAACTGATGAGTGCTTGTATATTGATTTGTGTACATTTTTTTCACATTTGCTCAGTGACTCCACTTGTGAAATAAATCACTTTTTTTCGGACGAAAAATGTTTTTCTGCTTCCTATTTGGATCCTCTGGCTACACTTCCCCACAAACGGGAGAAAAAAACCAGCACAACTACACCACAACATCTAGTAGCAGCCGATAGTGTACATGTAAACCACCATTTGTACTCTGTTCATTTAATACTGTAAAAAAGACTCTACCGGACAAAATAGAGGGTTGAAAGCAGTTAATATATTAAAACATTATTGAACATAATTGCTATCTCGTTCTTGTTCATGAATTACATCCAGCTTGTAAATAGGCCAACCATCATTAGATGTAAATATTGAGATCTTAAAGTAAACTTTAGTTATATTGATGGAGCACATACAATTTTAGTAGTACTGAATTTTTGCTACATCTATCCTGCTAACGTTGGCTGCTGTTAAATAACTGAGCAGGTCCAGCCTACATTACTGTCAAATGTAGCTTTGGTCATGTCTGACAGTGCTGGTGTCTAGTAATATCATCCAATTTAAACAATTTTCAGCATTACTTAGGGACTGTAAAACAAAAGTAGAATGTAATAAGCTTAATAAGGCTACAACCCACCTTCCTTTTAATCATGACGAAGATGGTTGAGAAGGGTTCTCTTGCCTCTGGTGAATAAATATTCCACAATATCAGCTGATATGCACAGCTGACAGTTTTAAATTCCTGCAATTTCAGCAATCCATTCAGCTGCTAAATTTTAGATGTTGGGAGTTTATATGCCATTCACTTTCAGTACAGATCTGAAGTCCTGTTTGATGACTGCCTGTTCTTCCTCCTTCGTCACACACAGTAACTTTTGTATTGTTGCTGCATATACAACGACAATCAGCTCTTTTTTTATTTTGGTCTATGATCTGTAGTGTAGATGTCATGGTCGACATCAGTGTCGACTATAAAATCATCTCAGCTCATGAACTTTCCAAAGTTTAAACTGATCAATACAGCATGTAGAGCAGTTGGCATCCACTATTTTGGATTCTGTCTGGTAGCCAAAATCCCACAATGCACTGCATCGAGATGTGCAAGTAACTTATTGCAATAGTTATGGTTGTCATATTGACATTTAAAGTTTATTGACTGGTACATCACCTCATTTTCTCTGCATCTTCACAGCATGTTAATAGCAGGTCTGAGTACAGTGTAATGTTATCTGTTAGCTGCCCAGCAAACACATTGCTCCCTTTGGTCATTATTTAAGTTCCACCTCCTAAAATAATAGATGTGGTTGTTGCACAAGTACAAACATTTCCTTTGTTTTTTTTTCCATAAGCTGAATGAGTGTTGAGGACTAACACATTTTTTTAAATCAATGTGCACATTATGTATTCACTGAGTTCAACAGAAAGTGCTTAATACATTTGAAGGGCTTACTACACCTGCACTAAATTACTTAAAGCAGAAAAATCAACACCTTTTTCACACTATCTGACCTATTTGTTCTTGTAGTGATCACTGGCCTCTTTATAAGCCTTTAAAGGCTTATCAAATATTAACATCATACCAATTACCCTGCCTCTTGGTTGAGATTATTTATTACTGTTGCTGGCCTCACTTCCAGTAAGGAAATTACTTGCCACCACTATTAACTATGTCCTACCAGTAGTGGTGTCTCTCTTGAGCTCATATGTTTCAATTCAGTTCAATTCAATTTTATTTGTATAGCGCCAATCATAATTGACAATTATCTCTAGGTGCTTCATGATTATCTCTAGGCTCTTCGTTGCTCTTGTTGATCTTTTTTGCAGCAGTGCACATGTCCAACGCAGCCATCAGTCAAACCAAGTTCCACAAGTTTTTAGCTCTATATTTTCTTCATATGTTCAGCCATTGTGGTAATGCCTACTTATGTTAATTAACCATCTTTTGTCTGTTTACTGCAAACAAGCCTGTTGCTGCAGATGCATCATCCTCATATGCAATTACAGGAAAACACCATATGACTCATTTCTGAATAAAAGGCAGATAAATATGAAAGTGAGAATGCATGAATAATTTAAATATGGGGATCAGTGTTTGCTCGCTCTTAGTTTCTGTTGTTTCCTTTTTGGTAAAGTATTCCCCTCACATTTTATGTCTAAGTGAAATGTCATTATTCTTGATTTCTCTTTCCACTCTCTTGTCTCCACTTGTCCGTATACCTTTATTTCTCTCTTATACCACCTTTTTGTCCTCAACACTCCTATCATCTTGTTCCTCTCCCTGTCTTTAATTTGTACTTGGTCTCAGCCTCAACATCTGTAGCTATTTTCACTTTATGTTAAACACGAATACCCCTTTGTTCGCTCTATCTTAATTCTTTGCATGTCTGCAGCATGAAAGCAAAGTCACACTCCTTTACTGTTATTCAACAAAGGCTGCTTAAAAATAAGAACAGGTTAGAACTGACACTTAACATGCACACTCACACTTGCCATCCATTACATCAATCACATATTAAGCAACGAGCATTATCTTAGGGCTTAATTACCCATTAACAATGAAGGATTAACTCACAATTTACCACAACAACCAGGAGATTGAAAATGTGGGCAAAGCGCTACATGACGATGGAAAGGATTTATGTCTGTTGATTTGTGTTTATGCATATGTTGACAGGAGTTTCACTCACTTGTTATTTTTTCTACATGTGTTCTTCATGCATACATGTCAGTGTGTGTTTGACTAAGCGTGAGTTTAATCACCTGTATTCATTTTGTAGTTTCAGCGCGACTCCCCACCTTCATGGAGATTTATCATTGCAGCATTGTGAACGCTGTCACGTTTTATCTCAGCCCGCCTGCTCCATTAATGGAGATGGGAGCGAGGACAGCTTTTCATGTCATTAGGGAAACATGATACGGCAATGATTTAAGACTTCATTGGAAATGTGCTTAATGTATTCAAAACCTAACAATACATTGCTACTAAATAATAAGGAGATGGCATTACATCTTACCTTTTAAACCAAAATAAAAAGTGACAGGCCCTGATTTATAAGCCAAAGGTGACCTAATAAGCATGCAGTGTTACAACTCATTTAACAGTCTTTGAAAGTCTCTATTTGCAAGCTGGTCTTTCATCAGCAATTTATTTGATCTTACGTGTATATGTTAAAACATCACCTGATAGCAAAGCAGCATGTGGTAGCTACTGTGAAGGTGATTTTACCCCAAGCATTTAAAGGATTTATACTCCAAGCTGCCTGCATATCTGTTCAGCAGTTATGCGGCAAAGCAGGTACAAAACAGGCACAAAAAGGCTTCTGTGATGGCTGCATTTGTAAATACGATGTAGTATGCAGTATGGGGAAACTTAACTGCAGAAGTTGTAGATTATTTGAATCACACACTAATTGGGATGCTGTGTATAAAGCACTTTGATGCTGGGTGCAAGTTTATTTTGCAACTAGATGGAGCAGTGTAGCATTGTAATATTTGTGTGTGGCGCATATATTTACATATTCCTTCATGGATTTAGGATTTAGTTGAAATTGAGCCCAGGAGTTTCTGCCTCTGGTGAATTTAATTTGTTATGACACTTCTCCTGCTGTAGAAGGCTGAATTATCTTGAGTGTGCCTGCCCACTTGCACATTCACCCTTGGAGACATTCCTCAAAGCAGTGACTTCAATCTTTAAATACGCTGAAAGTCAGACATATGTGCACGCACCACATACACATACACACATATACACCTCTATGTATCTGCAGGCAGGGCAGGTATGTGAGAACGGGCGTAGTGAAAAGCATCTTGCTCGTATTGCTCCACAGGAGATAACACACTCTCCTTTAGACAGTCTCAAGGACTCTACAAAGAGTGAGAGAGAGTGATCTTGTGATTGCGCATTGGTCATTTTAAAATGCACTTGCATACACCCAAGGGTTTAGATAAGGTTCAAAGAAGCCGCTGTGGTAACAACATATATTTGTTGTATCATGCTCGAGTTTAAGACTTGACTTTCTATTCAAGGCAAAAGCTGCGGATGTGCAACACAGCGTCAGCCACACTGTCATACTGTGTAATTAAGAATACAATGGTAACATGATGGTCCCATACTGGTGTATTTCTAAGTGGACACAGTATAATGAAATAACGTTGACCAGGAAGACAGTATAATGAAGTAGAGGAACGAGTGCTTGTCTAGTAGAAGTCTGTGTGAAGTCACATACACAGGATTTAACCACTTAACCATCCTGGCACACAAAAGGTCCTGTTTCTATCGAAGGGATTGACCTCTCTTCTTTACTTTCACACAGACTGCCTTCCTGTCTCTCATGCTGTCTCCATCAGTGTCTCTCTAAGGTCCTGTGCACACTGCTAAACTGTCAGGGCATGCACACTTTTCCCAACATCAGAGAGAAAGACAAACCAGCCATTTGAAGCCACAGCAGTGATTCTGTGAAAACATTTTCACTTGTTTTGTGAGCAAATTTGGATACGATTGTTATTACAACTGTACAAGTGTGTCTTTATATATTTGAATATTAACAAAATTAATATGAATGTGGCCACACAGCAAAAATGACAATATGGCCACAAAATAAAACCATGTTGGTATGTTTCTTGTGCTTGTAGGTCAGTTGATGTTGTTAAAAGGCACAATTCCCAAACTGCACAGGGTGGTGAAGGATGTGATAACATCTGGAACTTACAATTTACAATGTGGAGACCCATGTTTGTATGTCATTTCTAACCAATGAATGCTGATATTTGTTTGTGCTTTTGTTCATTACATTGACATTTTCCTGGAACTGTTTTCTAAGCCTAAAGAAGTTGTGCATAAATCCATCCAGCCTTAGCTGTGACATTTTCACCGCCTACATGCAGGGTAGATACATTGTATTTTTAATGCTATCAGTGCTTTTTATCTAGAAATATGCATCCTGTCTGGTTTTGGTGAGGGGACATTAAAGTGTGCTCTCATTCAAGACATGCTGGAGATAAAGTTTGTTGTTTATTTCTTAACTTTACATTTTTCATCTTTCAACTCATCATTATGGAGTTATGGCCATCACTACATGTGTTTTAATTTACCTATACTATTTTTTATAAACCTTCTTTCCAGCAGCAGCTGTTTTCAGTGATAAAGCTTGTTAGTGAGCAAACTTGTGAGCACAGAGTAGCTATAAGCATAAAGAACCAGATGTTTCCCTCAGGAATTGGCAGAAACCACAGCAGGGCTAGAAGCTGAGTCAATATTGGAATCTCATTTGTCAGGTGGCCTGAAACATGACTCAGAATAAATGCAATTGTTGCTCCTTGTCTCCTCAATCTGTGAATAAACAGCAGTTTGCTTCAACTACAATGAGGAAATACTTTGTCAGTGTTCAACTCTACACAGACTTCATTAAAAACTGTCATGTATTTCCTTACTTTGTCTTTAACGTTCTCTTCAGGCTTTTTAAGACAGTGTGCAGAAATTCAGTATTTGCATTTTTAGTTGTTGAGGCAGCAAGATTACTTGTGTTTGCATTCAAATAAAAGTGGAAAGAGGTCAAAGGAAGGAACGATATTATAGTGGTGGTTTAGACTTTTTAATGTTAGTTTGTATGAGGTTCATCTACAGCAGTTCACAGTCAGCACAGCGACATTTTGGAGATGTCATCTATTGAACATATATAGGTACCTCTACTGCACACTCTCATGCCATTCAAATCAAAAATAATTATGAACATTTAAATGCAATATAATTGCTATAAACATTGTGCATACCGTACTAAAACTCCATAAGCCTAAAGGTGACCTCCATCATTGTCAAGTGTGCATGCAAAATAACAGCTATGCACTGTACACAGCACAGTTTTTAATATACCGTATTATTCAAGGCTGTCAAATGATTAAAATCTTTAATCTCATTAATCAAAGGGTCACTGTGTAATTTTGATCATGTTTAATTCCCATTCATTATTGGCTGCAAAATCATTCATGACAGAAGGCGGTATATCCACTTAACATGTTTATTTCATACTATTACATGTGTCTAGTTTAAAAGAGTTTAGCTGCAGCTGTCATGTTAAGTGCACGGTTTGTCCCGAAAGTTGTGGTTTTTGCTTCAGTTGCCCACTCATGTGCCACTGTTTGGAATTGTTTAGCACTTGCCTCCTGTTTTAATTATGGTCAATGCAAATGACTTTAGTTCCCATGCAGTAGTAATGTGATGTGCTGTGACACCAAAGGTAGATACTCCACAAACATAAGGGGGGAAAAACAGTCCTACCACTTATCGACTTCTTACAGAAGGAGTCCATTCATGGGGAACAAAAATACCCTGATCTGTCAAGTCAGAACGTGTCCATTACTATGTGAATTTCCCTCTGGGATCAATAAAATATCGATCTATCCACCCATCAGTATTTCATATTTCTATAGTTTAGTGGTAAACAAAGTACAAATCAGTATAATTCATTATTCATATTTCAATTTATCTATCCATCCATCCATCCATTTTTTTGCACAGACCGCTCTGACATAGCATATATAATTTCAGCAGTTTATACAATTTCTGTCTAGCATTTCTGTTAAACAACCACAAAAATACAACAAATAACAGCTATCGGAAAGACAACCAAGCCGAATTTAAGGCAGCATATTCAAAAGTAAATAATGGTAATTTCTTACAAAACAGTAACCAAATAACCATAATAAATGATAAATGTTCATAAAACTCTAGTTTTCTACACTGGCATTCCACTGACCACACAATTTCTTTTTTCTCACTAAAGTTTATATCATAACTTCCGTCGTAGATAAAAGCAGCTTACCGCAGAGTTAGACTTCCCTTAACCATGTTGCTTAAAATGAACAATTGCATATTTATGCTTCAAGACCCATCTGCCTCAAGACGTCATCTTGTTTTTCCCGCGGAAAAGAAGTAGCGAATCAGGAGGGGGAGCTTACATCAGCTGACCACCATTGCATTGTGGGGTTTTGAGTTTTGCACTAGTAATCAGCAGTTTATCCACGCCAATGTGTATCCTGATGGGATTTTGAGTTATTGTGCACTGCGCATGCGTTAATTGCATTAAAATCTTTAATCTAATTCATCTTGCAAATGGATTCATCCATGTTCATTTTGGCAGCCCTAATATTATTATATATTTATATATTCAGATTTCATTATGGTTATTTAATATGCAGTGACTGACGTGGTGAGGTCTGATTGGGAAGGCACTGACAGTATCAGTGTCAGATTTATAAATTTTTGTACCAAATAAAGGTAGTGTAAGGTTGTTAATTTATGTAATTCATATCTGCACTAAATTATTTCATGCAGTTTCTACGTTTAATTTAGTACAGTGGAACCTCGGGTTACAAGATTAATCTGTTCCGGATCAAGCTCATGAAGTGAAAAACTCCTGAGCTGGAGTCGGTTTTCCTATAAGAATACATGTAAAACCAATTAATCCATTCCAAGACCCAAGAAAACTCCCATACAATTCATAATTTTTTTCGTATTTCTGATTTTTATTCAGTGGTTTAGGCCTGTTTCACCACACTTTCATCATAATCATCATCACTTTCAGTAGGCAATGATCTTTTGCTAAAATAGCGATCCAAAGATCCTCTGACTTCTCCTTAAAACGTTACAAAAATAGGTGACACAAATGTCATTCACTTGGTCTAATACATGACCAGTGTGCAATTTCTCAGGGAGTTTTTATTTTTTCATCTCCCACACACACCTGAGGTTAAATAAGGGGTGGTGACATGCGGGGAGAGTGAATGTGGTGAGGGATTTGTCCTGCATGTCTGGGTTAAGTGTCCGTGGCTGCGCGACCCGTCATGAGTTGAGTGGAGTTTGTGGATTTGTTTTGAATTCATATTGCAAATATAAGTTCATTTTGACAGAGTATCTGCGTGTCAGTGTTGATTTCATTAATTTCATTTCAGATGGTGTTTTTGGGGTTGGGAAAAGTTGAGTTATCTTTTATTCTTTGGTGATATATGATATTTAAAGATACACTGCACAAATTCCGTTAACTGCGGACAGATCCGCCCGTGTCCTTTCACCTGCATTCAGATCATATTACGGGTTTTCTTCTTACCACTAGAATCCTTCTTAGACCCCATGATGAAAAAATACAACACAAAGCACTATTTCAGGTGAAAAAGGCAAAAGAAAAAAAGAAAATTTACTCACAACTTGAGTTTTTCTCGAGAACCGGTATGAAATTTTTCCCGATTTCTTCTTCGAAACCCAAAAATTCATGTGCAGAAGCACTCGTAACCTGAGACGCCACTGTATTTTTGTTTTTTATTTGCTTGTTTACCCATTTGTGTTTATGGTACAAGTAGCTCTTACAATAACTGGTGAATGTGCTTTTATGATTCCCATGCCTTTACTTTAATTATCTTTTTAGCAATTCTTATTGGCTATGCATGGTCACATGACAGAAGAGATTCAAGAAGTGAAAAGCTGCTGCAACATGTCTGAAGCTGCACATAGAGTTTGACTGCTCTGAAGTTAATTCATCTCCAACAAGTTGCAGGCATCCAAAATGGTAGCCATTTATTCCTTTTGGTTGGATTAAGTGACTTTTTTTGCATCTACTGCACAGGCGTACTAGGGTTGCTGTGTGTGTGTACTCTTGCACCCTCCCACTCATCCAATGGCTGCTCAGACTGTGCAATGCTGGAAATGTCACAGATTTTAAAACAGTTTTTTTAGCATTTAAAACATTTCAAAATTCCAACCTTTTTTGCCGCTGCAATTGTCCATTCAGCAGTTTTACAGATGTCTCTTATCATTGTGGTCTATGGGGAAAATTCTTTTTTGGGCCGAAGTGTAGTACCAATACATGGCCACTGGGGGAATCAGCTTCAAATTTAACATCAGTCTGTTTTTGAGGTCTTATAATACTTCCATGGTCTCCATCCCATTGTTTCATTTTTACAAAGAGTAATCCACCACCATCTAACAGACCAGCACGTTACAGTGGCTTAAATACAGTACATCCCTCAGTTTGCAGCTTGGACATGGACTACACTTTAATTAACTGTTCTTTCATATCTCATATCAACATATCTGGTATCATACACACACACTTAAGTCATACTAATGCAGCGCAAATTGAAATAGAACTGGTGCAGTGTGTGCACAGTCTTACCTGTGCTTATAAATTAAGTCCATTCACACACTGACAGAGACATAGATAGATGTATAGATAGATAGATAGATATTTCTCTCACTGCTTACTTACAAACTGAAAACTTACTTCCTGTGAAACTAAAGCTGCAGGATCTATTGTCTGGATGCACAGTCAAACTACAAACTACAGCAGAGAGTAAACACACTGCATAAAAACACCCTTTTCCAATGAAACAGACTAGCAAAGTAATTCCAAGTGAAAGCCATTGCCCATACTACTGATTAAATTCCCTTCAGCCTTAAATGAAAAGGAAATAGGTATGAAAAAAGTGAAATCAAATACTGTGCACTCAATCTATGGCTTGACAACTGCAATACAATAATAAATGTGTATCTAATAGTTACAGAGAACAATACAAAGGCCTTTTTGTATTTGTATTTATAAACTGCCATTCACTCTGGTGCATTGAATTCATCAAGTGCTAAAAAAAAACAAAGAAAAACAGGTAGAGCAATCTTTCTCCAGTGGTGGTATTCTTTTCTGTGTCACTTTTCCAGTATAAGAAAATCTATTACAGCACAATTAAACCATTTGGAAAAGTAGGGATGTATGAAAACAGTTTGGCTCTTTTGAATTCGACATTACCTGTCATGTATTTGGGATCAGTTCAAGCTTTATTTCCTAGATTACAAAGGTTTTTATGTACAAAGTTCATATAGAGTGTATTCCACTGCAGGGCACCCAGGTGCTCCGTTCTACTTCCTGCAGAGCCGTAATTACAAACACAGAGGCAATTAAATCCATACAGGGAGGCATGTGTGGTGTGTGTGCATGTGTGTGTTTTCTTAACTCATGACTTTCTGTGTCCTTTATTGTTGCCATATATGATAAATGAACTAGAGGTATTACACAGAGGGAGGTGGGGGCATGAGACTGGCAAAATCACATATATGATGATTAGGTTGGGGACTATTGATTCATATTTGGATTAAGAGTCTTATCCTGTATAAGTATAGGACTGTGAATCAATACACAAATTTGAAGAATTAAATTTCTTGTCATTGAATCTGCAGTGTCAGCAAAACAGAAAAGGTAGAGGTAGACGCTGTGCTGTGATGGAACACAGACAAATATCTGTTGATGTAGGAACAAAAATCCAATCATCCTGATTTTCAGTGAGGGGATTTGAAAGTCTCTGAGGGCGGACAAAGGCAAAATAGGAAATATTCACTCTTGAACCTTATTACAGGTGGAGTTGGATGTTGTATTTGGCAAAGTACAAACAATTGGATTTACCAAAATATTTCCTTTCAAGAGGGAAAAAAAAAACATGTTAAATTTGTCCTGAAAAGGACCAGCACAGTCTGATTAAAACACAGACAACCATTTTTTGAGGTAATGTTACTTTTGTAACATGTCTGCGATTGAATCTGCAATATGGGTAGTATGTGTGGCTCAGTGGAGGAAATTAGCCTACATTAGCTTTGACAGTGTGCTTGCCAGCTGGTTCACCTACATGCTGTGATCACCGTTCATTCAGCCTGTCCTTACATCCAGAGTGATGTTGTCCAGGGGTGTGTGGTCAGGGGAAACAGGTGAGGCACGTCATAAAAAGGAATATGAAATAGAATAAATAACATTTGTCCACTGAAGTGTGTTATAGAGGTCACTACCATTTCTGTTTGATTCAAATCAGTTTTTGAGTCAAAATCGTTGAATTGGAATATTTTTGCCTCAAATAGAGTAAGAGAAATCCCATAGTGACTGGATTATGTACAGACATGGATAAAATTGTTGGTACCCTCTGTAAATGACAGAAAAACCAACAATGGTCACAGAAATAACTTGAATCTCACAAAAGTAATAATAAATAAAATTTTTATGAAAATTAACCAATGAAAATCAGACATTGCTTTTCAATTGTAGTTCAACAGAATTATTTTAAAAAACAAATGTACAAAATAGGCCTTGACAAAAATGATGGAACCACTAATTTAATATTTTGTTGCACAACCTTTTGAGGCAATCACTGCAATCAAACGATTTCTGTAACTTTCAATGAGACTT
>JAQQAE010005307.1:0-17774 GCA_029823295.1 Pseudamia nigra | reverse complement strand
ATTGTCTTATTTTCTATCTTGCAATACTGTGATACTAACTTGCATCTTCCCTGTAGTTTTGTGCTTCCTCCCTCTGTCCTAGGTCTTTAGGCTGCTAGGTCTCCTGGTGTTCTTGCTTTGTGTTTGCTAGTTCAGGACCGGTCCAGTGTCTGTGGACGTCATCCGGCATCTGTGTTGTTTGTTGTTCTATTGCTAGTCTTTTCTTTTGTCTCTCCTCTGTCCACTAATCCCAACCGGTCGAGGCAGATGGCCGCCTACCCTGAGCCGCAGGTTCTTCTGGAGGTTTTCTCTTCTGTTAAAAGAAGTTTTTCCTCCCCCGTCACCTTTGGCTTGCTCTTGGTGGTTCTGTTGGGTTTACTCTCTGTATAGTCATAAGTTCTGGGCCTCGAATTGTGAAGCACCTAGAGATAATTGACAATTACGATTGGTGCTGTACAAATAAAAATTGAATTGAATTGAGTTTCTGACAAGTACTGGCTGTGTAGTACATGCTAACAATCTCCCATCTTCTTTACATGTCTGGGCTATGGGGTAGGGCGGCAAGACAGAAGCCTTATCTTATGAAGAAAAACATCCAAGCCCAGTTTCATTTTACAAAAAGACATTTGAAATCTCCCAAACACATGTGGGAGAATGTGTTATGGTCCAATGAAACCAAGGTTGAACTTTTTGGCCATATTTCCAAAAGGTATATTTGGCGCAAAAACAACGCTGCTCACCAGCAAAAGAACCCCATACCTACAGTGAAGCATGGTGGTGGCAGCATCATGCTTCGGAGATGTTTTTCTTTAGCTGGAACTGGGGCCTTAGTCAGGGTGGAGGGAATTATGAACAGTTCCAAATACCAGTCAGTGTTGGAACAAAACCTTTGGGCTTCTGTTAGAAAGATGAAGATGAATAGGAACTTCATCTTTCAGCACGACAACGACCCAAAGCACACATCCAAGTCAACACAAGAATGGCTTCACCAGAATGAAGCTGGCTGCACATAGAGAAATTCCAACTCATTCAATCATGACACATCCCAACTCAATGTGTCATGATTGAATGAACCTCGCACACAGCTGCAGATTGATACCATGACGCACGCCTGGGAACTGGCGCCATCTATTGACAGTAAACAGTGATTGCGTTGTGACCGGTTGTGACACACGTCCACCAATGATAAAAGTCGCCAAGTCGGAGTCGCGACTGCAGCACATTACCAAGACTGAGTCCTGGTGATTCAACATGTTGAATGCGCACAATTTCTGTCGGGACGTCGTCAAGACTGAAAAATCTGGGTTGGAAACCGCCGCACATCAAGCCGATTTCCAGTTGAGTTGAGTTGGGATCAGTCACGTTTCTCTATGTGCAGCCAGCTTAAGATTGAGGCTTTGGAATGGCCCAGCCAGAGTCCAGACCTGAATCCAATCAAACATCTGTGGGGTGATCTGAAGAGGGCTGTGCACAGGAGATGCCCACACAATCTGTCAGATTTAGAACGGTTTTACAAAAAAGAGTGGGACACACTGATAGGCTGCTACCCAAAAAGTCTGAGTGGTGTAATAAAAGCCAAAGGTTCTGCAACAAAGCATTACTTTAAGGGTGTGCATATTTATGCAACCAGGTTATTTTTGGCTTTTATTTTTTATTTTTCCCCTTTAAAGGTTTCAGTTTGTTTTTCAAGTGTGTTGTACAGGTTATAGGTCACATTAAAGGTGGAAAAAGTTGTAAAATTATTTATCTTGGTGTCAATTTTTTACATCACAAAAACCTGGCATTTGAACAGGGGTGTGTAGACTTTTTATATCAACTGTATGTGGCAGCAGAAGGCAGGAGCCCAGGTGGTCCAATCCCTGATTACCAACTGGCAGGAGGCCCTGGGACAGACCTGGGACACACTGGAGGGCCTGTGTTTCTCGGCTGGCCTTGGAATGCTTGGGGGTCCCCCAGATGAGGTGGCTGGGGAGAGGGAAGTCTGGGCTTTTGCCCCTGCGACCCTGGATTAGGATAAGTGGAAAATGTTGGACTGATGGATAAATCTTGATCACCATGACTTCCTCCCTGCACACACACACACACACACACACACACAGAGGGTGCCACCAAGGAGGTGACCTGCAAAAGCAAAATCTGCCTAATAAAAAAAGGTTTGAGAAGAACAAGCAAATTCAATTTAATCTTGAAAGTTATGTCCCTGTCATTTTTTCCACTTTAATGAGGTTAAAAAAAAGCCAACAAGTCATATACTGTATATATTCAAACACTGGAGGTGGTCTATTTACTGACATTGTAAAAGATGCCAAACTTTTTATTTTACGCAGCATTTTACGAGAGACATTCCTTTATTGTCCACCAAGGAAACCATTTGAGTGGAGAAAATGGAAAAAAAACCTAAGAGGATGCATGATTACAATTAGTAAAAACCAAGACAAAGTGAACATAAATGATGTTTATGATGTGTTTTATTGGTCAGGTGTGACCGACCAATCGCAGCTTTCCAAATCACGTGTCATACATTGCAACAGGGTCGACTCTGCATTTCCTCTCCTCAATCACTCTTAAGCCAAAACTACTTGCTAGCAATGTTCAGCCTTAGATAGAAGCTCTCCGAGAGGAAAATAAAAATGCTAAGTACGGGGGGGGGGGGGTGCTGGAGCCAATCCCAGCTGACTTGAGCTTTCCTAATGATGCAACTAATTTCTTCTTTCACTTTAGAATTTCTTTGGATTTCAGGCTTACATGGTGATTTTGTTTACTTCTATAGCAGGTTTAATTAGCTTCAGAGTGTGAGAAGTTGGCTGTGTGACGGTTTGCTGAAGTCCTAATAAAAAGCGTGTTTGTGTGACGATGCATCCATGGGGCTACTGGCAGAAAATAAAAGATAAGAGAGAAAAAATGCTGTGAAATGCGTGGGCACTTGTTTTTCAGTTTATGCATCACAGGGTGATGGTGACGTCAAAGAAGGAGAAGACATCACCTGACCCACAGATGTTGAGACACCTCCCTAATGTTGCAATATTCTAAAATACATATCTTTATCAGAAGGCCTCCTCCGTCGTTGTAAAACCTCAGGGGGCACAGACTGGCCCCTTGGCTTTTCCTCAATCAGCATCAACCATCACCTTCACACATTCTTAATAAGCTTTAAAGAACTGACCCTGGATATAAAATTTTGAAATGACTGATTAGTTTAAAATAGATTTTCACATATCCCTTTAGTCAGCTGAAGGTAGTAGCACACGTATTATTAACATATGCATAGATTATGTGTAGCAACTGCTTTGATATAGACTTAAATTGAGTTGATTCATTTTTATTATTTGTATATTTTCAGTACATACAGAATGGTCTTATTTTAATGTGGTTTGAATTATAGTCACATTATCATCGTCATATGAGTCAATATTTATTATTTATGTTTTTTATTAAAATTAATCTGCAAAATTATAATGTTGCCATTAAGACCTTAATGAACATATTGACTGTGATTCAAGAAACACGTATGTAAAATATGTTTAAATTTGAAAATTACATTTTTATCCTGATATCTCATTGTTTTATACAGTGTCATAAATCTAAAGCAGCTACTCATTACTTACCAGAAAACACTGGGTCAAAAGTAGATGAATACATTTAAAACGGCTCATATACGTCCCTAATGATTCAGTTCACATTTTATACATTTATTCAGTTGTACAAAGATGGAAAAAAATCCTATGGATTTAAGCATAAATCATAATATTTACAACAACATTATCTTTTAAATGTCAGATATAAATCTGTGATGATCATACTGTACAAACACTTGTGCAGGAAATACTGATCACATACTGTATGTTCCGGCTTATATGCCCGTTTTTTTTCATCGTCTGGCTAGAGGGGCAACAAATACACCAGAGCGACATATATACAAATTATTTCGAGTGTTTGTTTTTGCCGCTAGAGGTCACTCTAGGCTTGTGTACCTGCATCTGCCGCATCTGTATTACTCACAATTTAAAATGTAGTCATTACGGGTAACAACCACACCTGCCATCAGCTTAAGACCGAACATGTCGGCACTGACACATTTGCGTGTCACTTACCCTGTGAGGCGGGGAGGCGAGCCCCGGGCTCTCACTTCTGGCGTCAACCCGCTCCAGGTGGGTGGCAGGTGGGGAGTTTGACTGGGGTGGTACACATGTCAAACGGTAACGCAGGTGTCCTAGGGCGAGCTCAGGGAGGACAGAAACCTCCCGCGGAGCAGAAGGGCAAAAGCTCGCTTGATTTTGATTTTCAGTATGAATACAGACCATGACAGTGGGGCCTCCACTGTTATATTACATTATATTACATTAACATACGAGACACCTATTCAGCCTGAAGTTTTCTATTCTATTATTAATATAACTTGCCTTTCAAGAGGAAATGTCTGTTCTTGGCATCGGATTTTGTTAAATAAATTTCCCCGAAAAAATGTGACCTGTTCTCCAGAGTGACTTATACATGTTGTTTTCTTCTCATTATGCATTTTTTTGGCTCGTGTGCATAAAATTCCAGAGCGACATATACATGTAACCCATGTATTGGTCGTCTGGATGTGGAGTTTCCCGTCTGGAGCCAGGTAGCAGGCGACGGCTTCAGGTTTCATCCCTTCAAGCAGCTCCAGCTCCTGTCTGAACTCCTGGCATCTGTAGGAGCCTTTGTCGTCCTCCTGCTTCTTCTCCATCTTCCCACTGACTCAGCTTCCTGCCCACCTGCCTGACAGTCAGCTCCTCTGGGGAAAAACCTCGAGTGTTTAGGCTCACTTCAAAGTGCTCTCTGTTTTTGAGCAGCTGGCAAGAGACTGGTTTAACAGCTAAGCTGCTTTGGAAAGACTCCTTCTCCTCAAAGATCTTGTGTTGAAGTCGGTCCATCAACTCCAGGCTGCTTTACAGCTTCTGTAGGTTTTTGTGCAGCAGATCCTGGTGGAAGAGCAGAGATCTGACCTCTGGCCACAGACTGTACAGGCCAGTGGAAGTCCAGGAACAGAGTGAGGACAGCATCTTCACAATGTGATCCGTATTTTCCTTGTCAGGTGTTGGTTGGTTGGGTTGCTTTGTGTCTCAGCAGTGGGTCTGGCTCAGCTTTTATCCTCTGACTGGGGGAGGACCAGAAGATTCAGGAACTCTCCTGTAGTTCACAGAGTCTCCACTGGGTGGAGATGTTTCTCCATCTTCCATCAGTTTGCAAGGAGGACATTACTTTATTCCTTCTGTATTTTCAGGGAGATTGTCCTCTTTGTTCTGTGAGTAATTTATTGTCCTAAACAAAATTGCTTGAAAACAAATGCCATTTGACACACATTGATGAGTGAATATTTTCTTAGAGTTTGATGGTTTAATAACTTTAATGTTAATCATTTGAAGTTTGTATTTGCATATATAGAATTCTGCATGGTAGGACAGAGTCATGAAATAATCAAAAACTTAAAAAGAGAGTGATTGTGAATTTCCCTCTAGGATCAATAAAGGATCTATCTATCTGACCCAAGACCATCGTCACTGCACAGAAACAGGTGAGAAACATCTCCACCCAGTGGAAACTCTGTGATCCTTACTCTTCTGGTCCTCCTCCAGTCAGAGTGGTAGACGCCGGGCCAGTCCCAAAGCAACACAACCAACCAACATCTGACTAAGAGAACACTGACCCTCCTCAAGTTGATTATTTCACCTCCTCATCCTTCTTCCTTTACTTCTGCCACCTTCTTCCTCCTCCATTATCTTTGGTTTATTTTTGTGATTGTTTTGTTCATACTTTGTTTGAGTCTGAAACTTGCACAGAAATGATAAATGAATCCCCTAACAATTCACAAGAAACACAGAAAATCAAATGTCTGATGCTCCACATTTCAGAAACCAATCCATGAAATGAACACAAATGAAGAAAACATGAGATAAGAAATGTTCAAAACAATTAGAAAATGAAACAAAAAATTATGATATGTTCAAGACAATTAGCAAAACACTTAAGGAAAAGAATGGAAATCAAAACAATAACTGAAACAACATAATTCAGGAAATTGACCAAAATGAACAATAGATGAAAGAAATAACCCACAAAAAGGGCAAGAAATAGAAATGAACAAGATGTGAGCAAACTATCAAGAAAATAAAAAAAACACCTTTCATCCAAACACCATCCATTTTCTAACCCTTCATCATCACAAGGGTCAGGGGTGAAGGTTGGAGCCTATCCCAGTGGGCCCATTACCTGCAGGAAGGGTCATAAGGGTCCGGTGCTGTGTGGTTTGGGTGGCAGCTGAAGGCAGAGGACTGGGTGGTCCAATCCCTGGTTGCCAAAACTAGCTCCAACTGGGAGGAGGCCCTGGGGCAGATGGATGGATGGATGGATGGATGAAAATATTTCAGTTAATTATTCTGTTAAGTTTGAGTCAGATATCTCCTTCTAGAGGTGCAGGCAGAAGAAAAGAGATCTGATCATGTGACCATTCACACTAGTTACATAACATTGGTATACACTGTTGTTGTCCTTTCGGCTGCTCCCCTCAGGAGTCGCCACAGCGAAATACCAGTGATTCACATGTTTGATCTGGCATAGGTTTTTACATCAGATGCCCTTCCTGACACAACCCTCACAACAAGGGAAAGACTCTCATCCCTGGGTGGGCTCAAACCACCAACCTTTCAGTTAACAGCCAAACACACTAACCGATTGCGCCACAGAGGGTAACATTGTGCATCTATCACAACAGTAGTGTGTGGGTGCTGAACTGGCCTGCCTGCAATCCAGACCATTCACCAATACAAACATTTGGCGCATTGCGAAAGGAAAAATATGTCTTGTTTGAGATGTGTTGCTGCCATCAAATCAAAGTGAGCTAATATTTTTCATAAAGTGGTGAAATGTCTCAGTTTTAACATCTGATATATTGTTTATTCTATTGGTTATAAAAAATGCATTTATAAGGTTTGCAAATCATCTGTTTTTATTTACATTTTAAACAATGTCCAAACTTTTTTGGGAGTGGGGCTGTATTTAAAATCCACGTTGGGGACTGACAGAATATCTCCATCCTGTCAAATTTTGTGATCTGTGGCACTGCTACTTTTGGGATAGGAAGCACTATCGTGTGCAGCAAGAAAACACACAGACGTTCAACTTTAGCTGTTGAACAACCATTTTACTTGAAACTTGCCATGACTATTGACCACTTTCATATCTCTCTCCTCCCATTTTTTGGGATAGGTGGCACCAGAACAGATGCATTTGACAGTGTCTGAACCGCTTTCCTTTTTACTATACTGTCTGCTTCAATTTTTCAGACTGTTGGGTCCACTGCTTTTGAGATACTGTAGGTGGCTCTACTTCTTGTGAAGAAGACTCTGAAAACACTCAAAATTCTGCTATTTGGTGCCTTTTTTTCTATGAATCCCTTGCAATCATGCACAATTGAACAACCTGTAGTCATGTTAAATTTTTATGATAGCCTGATTGATCATTTTAATCTGCTTGGATGTATGATTTCCTTCCAAAAGCAAAATGCTGGAGTTTGTCTTATTGTGTGAGATTAAAATGTTGTGTACCTCTGCATATCTCAGTCACACTTTGTTCCACAGACACAAAAAACTTGAAGCCAATGGATATTTACCACTTGTCAGTATTAACCAGGTCATCATGCTACATCAAACAGTCACAAGACGACAAGGAGGTCACAAGAATAAATGGGATTTAAGATAAGAAGGGACTTTCACATCCAACACAAAAAGACACTGCTAACCAGGGGGTGTGTTGGTCACATGTTTTACTCTATTACAGTTTGCATACAACCTGTTACATTCCATTTCAGTTACAGTAGGACTCTGTTGTGCAGTAGTCCAAAATCTAGGACAATGGACTAAGTACAGCATAAATTTCAACAGAATAGATATGACCCAGATTTACAGGTACCAATAATTTGCAGCAGGACACCATTGTTTGAGGTTAAAAACATACAGTACTGTTGGATTTTAAGAAGGTAGCACAGCAATAAAAAAAAAAAAAAACACTGGAAATGTGTTGAGTCTGGCCTCTTTCAGTTTCCAATTTTTGGGGAGGAGAGTATGTTCATCATTTAGTAAGGTTTTGTAGTCGAGTAGTTTGTGGTCAATTTACTGATAATTGTGCAATATTTAACACCAAAAGGCATGTCTTAACTCCTTTTTGTGTCTCACGTGACTGACGTATGCACAGACGAGGTACTACATGGCATTCCTCCGTGTGTCTTCATTTATTTGAAGTCATGCCAGTGCTAAGATTGAATAAACTCTTACTTCCACATATTGTCATATTTTTCTGGGCCAAAAATGTACATAAAATACATGATAGCTTGACAGTAAACACTGCCAAGTGTTTTTCGTGGACAATGCACAACAACACACAATAACACCGTGACACTTCTCTAGTTTTCTCTGTGAAACACACCCTCCTCTACTTGTATTTGTGTTATTCACAGTGCAAATCCAGATGCACCTCCAAATAGGTGTATTTTAGTATGTAAGTATTTTAGGCCACTGTTCCATTTATTCACAAACTTCTCTAGTTCTACAGCAGAACACTCTTCCTTATATGGTCATCCTTTGCATCTACTATTTCATCTACTTCAGGCTTTGTGTGGTCCGTGTCGTTTTATTTGAATATACACAGTGAGGCTGCGTTTCTGGTGAGGTGTAATCTGAGCTCAGTCAGAACCAAAATCCGACTGCAATGCCTGATTGCAAAACACATATTCACAAAACACACAGAAAGGTGAGTCCTTATTTGAAAAACTTTCTGTTGCAAAATGTTCACTTTTTCTGAACTCTGTGTCCTTTTTTTCTAACTTTAACAGCATTTTCAGATTCCGCTGCGTGCCTTGGAATAACAGTAATTTAAAAGTTACTCTTCACAGAACACAAGACAGTTGTCATTTCAATCAGTTCTTATGAAGTCTGTAAACTTACTTTGAATGCTCTTTTACTATGTTACTCAATCTTTTATATATTTGACTTTGTTCCCCTGTCTGGTGCAGATCTTTATCAGTACTCGTGTATCCTCACGGTTTGTCTTTTCTCATCACAGGTCTTATAGTTCACAGTGATGTCTCTGGATTCTCCTCTGCACTGGCCTCCTCTCGCTGTTTGTCAGCTTTCGAAGGAGTGTCTGTTTTGCACTCTTTCACTTTCAGCTCCTCATCCCCCTCGTCGTCTTCCACCTCTTTGCCACAGTTTAGCCCCTCCTTCTCTGCAGAAGTCATGGCCAACTCCATCTGAGTATCCATACCTTTCTGTTTTCCCCTGAGGCAAAAGAAATTACCCAGGGCAAGGACAAAAGCTGACAGTGTGACCTCACAACCCGCCAGCAGGAAGACATACATGTACCGGTGTGTGGCATCCAAGAGGCGACCTGGAAAAGGATGAGAGAAAAATTGTACCAAATGGATGTCATATGCCATACCTTCATACCTGCAGAGGTGTGTAACTCTGATCATTACTCATTGGAATAGCTTGTTTAGTTCTTTGAGTCATTGACTAGGCACTAAAGTAAAGGATTGTAAGTAAAGTCTGGGACAGTTAGGTTTTGTCTGTGGGGACAATGTTGGACATGTTTAATGCTCAGAGGTAGTCTTACATTTTAATGCAAAGTGTATCTAACTTGAAAAGTAGTCTGTGCATGTTACAGCTAGAGCTTTACCATGTGAAGAAGTACATTACCTCTGGCACTAAGTAAAACAATAAAGCATTTTAAGAAGTTCAAAGTTTTATCCTCATATTTGATACGGTCATTTGCGCCTAAATGTCTTGGCGTCATACGGAAGCCCATTTTTGCCACTCAAAAAAAAAAAAAAAACAATTTGGCTAAAAAAAAGAAAAAACACGGTAAGAAATTCAAGTTATTATTTTGAAATTTCAATTTAGATGTGCCTGTCACAAAGCTCTGCAGTGGTTTCACAGAAGCAGAGGTCGGAGGAGCGTTCGACCTTCAGATCGAGCTACTACCATGAAAGCAACCGAGCGACATGACAGAGAAGATGCACACGGTCGCCTTCTGATTCAACCGGTTGATGTGCTGATGTTGTGAACTTTAATCAGGTGGTTTCGGCCTCGAATTGTGAAGCGCCTAGAGATAATCGGCGATTATGATTGGCGCTATACAAATAAAGATTGATTGATTGATTGATTGAACTGTCAATGTGACTCTACTGTGAAATGTGTTAAAAGTTAATGCTGCAGCAGAACCTATGCTGCGCATTAATCGGACCCGTTTCCTCCTGTTGATTGTCACTGTTCTCAAATATTTAGCATTTATTTTGTCTCCCTTACTCACAGACAGATTAATGCGGCTAAACTGTAAACAGTGAACGGTAAGCTGGACATTCATGGGAGGGCATATGCACCTAAACCAGGGAAGTAAGAGTATTTATGAATTAAAATGTTTCTAGGAGCATCAATGTGCATCACTGAAGATATATTATATAATTGGTGTTTATAAATGCATGGTCATTTGCAGTTCAGTGACATTATTTTAAACATTTCATTAGTTTTATTTACTATTTTCAGTTTATGAGTATCACCTTCTATAAATTTCTGCACTGAGAAGGGGCTTCATACATTACAGGTATGTCATATACAGTATATGTTGTGAGCAGAGGTCATTGTCGGTATAATTTGCTTCGTGTCTGTGCTATTTAGGCTTCATTTGCCTTTAATTTTCTAAATAAATCATAAAGGTACTAATATGAGTTTTTTCCTGTTTTTCTCTTTGTCTCCGTTTTGTTTGTTTGATGATTGAGTCTCATCTTTAATAAACAGGTCAAAACTACCACTTGTTTGTGTGGATTCTTTTTTTATGCACAGCCTGGATTCATGGAGAGGTGTGGAAGCTTTCATTTTCTTACAATTATGAATGCAGAAAGATCTGTTATTAACATAAAAACTTCACATTGATGCAAAGCTTCTTTGGCAAAGATGCTGAAAAAAGCCTGGACCTTATTGCCTGTCCACTTCTCATAGCTTCTCATCATTTTTGTGGTCAATTCTCCAAACGCTCAGCAAAGTTGTAGAAATGAAAAGAATGTTTGCAGCAGCATACTTCCATGTAGTCGCAGGAGCAAAATTCCAGGGAATCTGAAAAGTACTACCTCACTACCAGGAACTTTTTCCAGGGAAAGTTTTGGGTTGAGGGAAAGTTTTTTACTCAGGTAATTGTGGTGGAAACACCAAGGCTTTTCAAAACTCCAGTTAAATAAGAAATGTTCCTGTGGTAGAAAAGGGGCTAAAAATGGTGATAAATAATGATAACCATGACCAACTGACTCATACATACTGTACTTTTAACTGTCAGTCAACTAGGGAGTTGTAGAGTTTTTTAGAGTTTTAGTTTTAGAGAACTATGTAGTTAATGGTGCACAGCAGTGGCACTGACCTGCTCCAGGTGGCCCCACCAGAACAGCAATGGCTTCCATAAGCAGCACCAGCCCGATTGCACTGGAAAACTTCTCTGTGCCAACAATATCCATGAGGACTTCGAATTGTAGTGCTCCCACCATACCGTACGACATACCAAAGAAGACACAGAAGCCCACCAGGCCTGCATAATCATTTGCCTGCAACAAAAAAAATGACATTATACTGTATGTACATTTAACATGGATAAAACTAAAGGTCTCTAATTACCAGTCATTTTAACCATCATACCTCTTAATGCAACTTGTTAGTGCAAATATGCATTTAATTATGTCTACATGGTCAAGACAACCTGCTGAAGCACCACAATGGGGAATCAAGGTGATTTTAGTTTGAATGTGCCATGGTTGTTGGTGCCAAATGAGCTGGTCTGAGTATGTCACAAGCTGCGGGAATTTTCACACACTTCTTTGTTTCCAACACAATTCAATATGTTTTCTTTCATAGTATAAAGTATATTCAGCCTATTTCAGTTTAATGGTTGTTTGCAATAAATTGCTTACTCAAAATGTTTTCTTGTCTCACTCCCATTTCTTCTTTTTGCATTTTGAAGCACTACTTAGAACCTTGTTAAGATCCAACAGTGCAAAATGTACATTCTTGCAATTTTTCAATTGTCATGATTGTTATTTATGATAAAAGGGTTATCGTCGGTCATTGCATACACACCATTACCGATAAAGTTGGAATAAAATATTTTTTACCTCTATATTTTACCTCTTCTCATGAAATTATTTTGCTAATGTGATTTATTCTTGATAAAGTGTATATCTTCTCAAAACTGCATTGATCAGTCTCTTCCAAAAGTGATTACTGATGTGTATAAAAATGAATAAAAGAGGACTGTGTCTGAAAACAAATTATTCCAACTTTATGGGTAACAGTGTACACTGATGGCTTGCGGGTATTTAAAGATGGTGAGAAGAAGAGCTTTTGATCTCAAACTGTTATGGTTTGAATAAATAAATAAATAATGCTAAAACAGGAGCTATACTGGTGCAAATAATTCTTTGGTCTTAGTTTATCAACAATAGTGAACACCACTGATACCTGTGACGCTATGAGGTCAGTGCATCCATTGAAGATCATAGAAAAGGCGAACAGATACACACATTTGGGCCGTACGCTCTTCATGCCTGCCACGAGTCCGGATATGGGCCGAGCAAACATATCAACAAACCCTAAGATGGTAAGCAGCAAAGCAGATTTTGTGTCTTCGTAACCCAGCCCTTTAGCATAGTTCACCACAAAAACAGGGGGCACAAACAAGCCCAGCACCATAATAGATGCTGCAACAGTGTAGATGAGAAAACCTCTGTCCTTGAACACACTAAAGTCCAACAGCTTTTTCTTTGGCTTCTTTGCCTCCACAGTTTTGGGAGAGCCTTCTTCCAGCTCCACGGGTTTTTTTGGAGGCAAAAGGGGCCTCATTAGGGCACCACAGGCACAACAGTTCAGCAGGATGCCTCCCAGGATGAGGAACCCTCCCCTCCATCCATACTGGTACTGGAGAACCTGTCCCAGTGGAGAGAGACAGCACAGTGCCACTGGGCTGCCAGCCGCCGCCAAGCCATTGGCTAGAGGACGTTTCTCACTGAAGTAGCGATTCAGCATTATCAGAGAAGGTTGGAAGTTCAGTGCCAAACCCAGCCCTGAGGAGAGATCATTAGGGTTAACAAACTAATGTAAAAAGATGTTAAAATTACATAAACTTTAAACTACCTTGATTGGCACATTTTGTAATACCCTCAACACAATACATAACAAAATTTCAAGCATTTTGTAGTAAATTATTATATTATTGTTGATGAAAATGTACTAATCCAGTGAATTATGTAACAGAAAATAGAAAATTAATCATAGAAAATTAAGACAATGTTTATTTTATGTAATCTATTATGAATCATATAGACAAAACATCATCTAAAAGGATATGATTATTTCACTAGAATAGTATGATTAGTGTTATATTATTTTTAACAATTAGTCTAATTTAAACTTCCCAGGTAGAAGACATCAGTCAGTCAAAAACTGTCCATTTCATGAAACACCAGTGCAAATTGCTGCAGTTAAACTGGTGCACACTAACTCTGACACACTTTCACACCGTTCTCTCTCTAAAGCTTTGAGTCTGAAATGTACAGACAGTGATGGTGGAGCTCAAAGGTCACCTCATATGTTATCATCAGATTGTCACCGGTCTTAAAGGTCCAGTCAACAATGTTGGCAAGCTAATTAGTAGCCCATCATTCGTACCAATATACATGATTAAACAGTTCTGTGAAATGTCCATGTTCAGTCCTTTCATGACTTCTGGCTGTTTACCAAAATGACAACAAAGAGAAGCAGTCAAGAACCCAGTTAAGAGAGGTTCCATTTCTAAATGACTAAAAATGAGCTTAAGAGAGTTTGCTGTTGGAACTACCTGTAATAACTCCAGTGCACAGATAGATGTGTATGATGCTGGTAGCAAAGGAGGCCAGAATCATTCCCAATGATGCAAAGAGTCCCCCAACCAGCATAACTGGCCGACAGCCATATCTGTTCACCAAGACACTGCACAGTGGGCCTGTAGAAATACAACCAACCAGTCAAAGCACAATATACAGTTGTAGTTGTTTAATGCTGATATCTAAAGCTGGGTGATATGGCAAAACAAGAAACAACAATTTTTAAAAAAAATCACAATTCTCATCATCATCATCATTATGAAAAAGGCCCAAAAAGACAAAACTCATGTCAAAAGTCACAAAAGTCATTAACTCCAGCATACACATATTAAATAAATCACATTAAGTCATTTTGATCCCTCTAAATTGTCCATAGGTATGAATGTGAGCCTGATGAACTGGCGATTCATCTGCTGGATGGAAATTAAGTAATTTAATTAATAACATATATTACTATAATGATATTTAGTTGTTACCCAGCTCTACTAATATCTGATTGCAGTAATATGATAATATGATCTGAGCTGTGATGTATTCGTTTTCTACCTGTGCCATACAGCATAGAGAGTAGTAGAGATGATATCCAGGCGGTATCACTGTAGCCAACCCCAAACTCTCGGATGAGCTCTTTGAAGAAGACACTCACAGCCTTTGGGAATGCATAGGAAAAGCCTGTGATGACAAAGCAGCCCACCAGTACTGCCCAACCCCAACCGCCGTCCGGTGCCTTTACTCCTGTCGGACCGTTATCTATCACCACTCCTCCCATAATGCTCCTTGACTGCTCCGTTGAGGTCAGCAGCTATAAACACAGTGGCAAAAACACAAACTTAGCAACTCCATATAAATACATTAGTGGCCAAAGGGCAAGGTAGCTGTAACCTCACACAACATTATTTGGCCATAATTATAATTTTTCATCATAGTTATTAAGAATATACTATATATATGTATATATACAGTGACATATAACAACCATAACAATTTTTCCACACCTAGAGGGAGAGTGGAATAAATGACTAGGCACATGGATGGTCATGGTAGAGGGTAGGGTTACTATGGCATCCACCACCCAATTATCATACTAAGCAGGTCGCAAAAACTACCGGTACTTTGACCTTTAACACTAAAACTGCAATAGCTAGAGGCACCAAATTTTAATATGTAATAAACTGGACTCCTGAGCACTTCTCATTCAACAAATGACCTTGACTTTTGACTTGAAGATTGTTAACGATATAAAATAACTGCACTTTGACCTACATGCATTCCTAGCCATGTGGTGAGATTGAAAATGTCATATACCCCTGTGTTATTGATTATGCTGTAACCTTCAAGGGAAAAGGTCAAGGTCGTGGTGAATTTCAAACCTGAAATGGATATTTGCCACTTTACAACTTCTTATTGTAAGAGTTTCCAGCTTTTTTTGTGTAACTTGTCTCAATATTTCCTAGCTGAAAAGGTCTCAAAAGTCTTCAAAAGACTGGTGGAAGTGGGGCATTCATATTTTAATCTGAAGACCAAATCTCACAAAATACCTTATTTTTTGGCTTTGTAAGTGAAGCTGATGGCTGACGGAAGACTGTAAAGATTGAAGATATTTTGCTGATTTGGCTTCTGATTTTTTTCTTAACTGTGAGCTGATTAAAATGAATTTCCCTAAAAGGGATAACCCCTCCTTGAATCTCCTCCACCATGATGCCTGAGTGATCCTAGGAGCTATGTTGTTCTCGAGCAGTTCACCCCTGGTTGGGTCTCCCAAGGCAAATTGGTCCAAGGTGACAGGTCAGACTAAGAGCAATCCAGGGGGCCCTTATGACTTCTTGGCTTCTTGTGGGCCCACTACCTGCAGGAAGGGTCATAAGGGTCCGGTGCTGTGTGGTTTGGGTGGCAGCTGAAGGCAGGGGCCTAGGTGGTCCAATCCCTGGTTGCCAAAACTAGCTCCAACTGGGAGAAGTCCCTGGGGCAGACATGCTATATCTCTCGGCTGGCCTGGGGGGTCCCCCAGGAGCAGTGGGACCAATTTCACACTAATTTTTTCTGTGAAGGTCTTTTAAAGATAAAAAAAAATTCTTTGTTTGAGAATAGACATTAATATTTGTGCATGAGTAATGTAAGTAGCTTGTATGTCTCCACACATCCACCATTTCGGATTTATGCATAACAAAGAATTTGCAGTGAGAATTGCAGATTCTTTGAAGAGTCCATTTTTGGGTGTAGTTGAATATTAAAGTCATTTCTGCATACTACAATGACTTGGATTTTGATTGTTATCACTTCAAGCATGAAGTTCATAGAAGAACCAGTCTCTACCTGGAGGAACATGTTACGGAGAATCATCACAGTACCCTCTATTTTACCTGGAATTAAAACAAATCTACCTTCCTTGTCTTGATATACAAATGTAATTTAATTAATTTGAAATTTACAGCTCTAGAAATCAAAATGGCCATTATTCTGTACCTCCCTGACCCGTGGGAGGAAAAAAAAACATTACTAAACCCCAGTTTGTTCAGTTTCGTATGTTCACAGGATTCCTTACTCCCCATGTAGGGACCTACAGTTGAAACCTGAACTTTACACACTGTATGAAAAGACACAACCGTTTTTCTCATTGTCTGACATTAAATCAGGATAAACTTCTCCTGTTTTAGGTCAGTTAGGATAACCTGTCACGGCTGATTCGCGGACTGACAGACCGGAGACTAGAGTGGAGGTTTGGTGTGACAGAGTTTATTCTCACAGACAGGGAAAAGCAAACGGACAGGTCGAAAGAACGCGTAAAGGATAACAGGGTTTATTATAGTTATAATAATAGCTAACACAAATAACGATAATTATAATAATAACAAATATAATTATAGTTATGATAATAATAATATTAATAACACGAATATACTTAAACGCGAACGAACAGATGGGCAAGGCGAAGGACGGGTCGAAGAACGGGCAGAGAGTCACGGGGCCAGGCAGACAGATAATCCGAAAACAGTCCGGAGTCAGGAAGCGAGCAGGCAGAATATCCAGGTAGGGGGAAACAGGTCGGAACTGGGAAGACAGACGGATACAGGTCGGGAACAGAACAGGACGAAGGCTAGGACGAGGGTACTGACACACACGTACATGCACACACAACGAACCAGCAAAGAACACGAGGATTCACCGCTGCTAATATACACAGCGGTGATTTAGGGAATAGGGAACAGGTGGGGACACGCAGGGAAAAGAGGAGGCAGGTGTGCGGGATGACACAGCAGGGAGACTACACAGCAGGGAGGGGCAGACAGGACTTCACACAGATACACAGAGGGGAGGAGTTGACAGGAATCCTCCCAAAATACTGCTAAAATGAGTATCTCTCTCATATTATTGTGTTGAATGTTCACAACCCTCATGTGTCATTTAAAACAATTGCCCTTGTTCTAAATGCTCCTCAAACAAACTGTGTGGAGGCCTCCTCTGAACTGTGTGAGAAGTTTCTCCATTTCTTTGTAAACAAAGTGACTGATACTAGGCTCTTATTGCTTCTCCTGCTTTTGACCCTTCAGTTTCTGTCGATTGCTTTGCTATTTTTAACATGTTTGAACCAGTGTCTCTCTTGTCTTTAGGAGATGATTGGACATTTAAAACCCTCAGGCTCCCCTGGGGATGCTGTCCCACCTCCTTTCTTAAAAGATGTTTTCCCAACATTGGGACCTTATATCCTGGCCATTATAAATTCCAGCTTATCTTCAGGAGTGGTTCCAAAAAATTTTTAAATACACATGTACAACCACTGATCAAAAAATCTGGTCTGGAACAAACTGTGCTGTCTAATTTTAGACCCATTTCCAAACTGCCTTTTATTTCCAAAATTTTGGAGAAAATGATCTACTCT
>JAQQAE010005306.1:0-17775 GCA_029823295.1 Pseudamia nigra | reverse complement strand
AAAGAAATGGTAATATTGTTTATCTGGAATGAATTTTAGATCTTTGAGTCCATCTCATGAAAAATGGGATCAAAAACCAAAGTGTTGCGTTTATATTTTTGTTGAGTGTATAATAAAACAATCACCAAAAACAGATAAAATGAATCAAATGCGTTTCGTGATCAGTAAGCTCAACGTTGAAATTGTGACAGATCACAGTGTGTAACAGCCGCAGGTTTGTGTGAAGGAAATACAGAAGCTTTTTAGGTTTTGAAGAATTGAATTCAGAAGAATTCATGTCAAACTGTGCATGTGTTCTATTTTACTCTTAAAACTACATTTATAGCAGTAATTCCTGTAGAACTTTGACTTGATGTAGAAAGTCCTGCCCACACAGTGTGATTGACACAGTGTGATTGGCAGGTGTTTTACCTATCAAAATATATGGAGATGTACAGATGTTAACATCAAGCGCAACTTTTTTATACTCCATCTTGCAATGAAGTCATCATGCATTCCTTTTCTTGTTCGTTTTTTTTTTTTTTACAATTTCGATAGATTTTGTGCCACGTTATTTCAATGCTGAAAATTTCCCCTCTGGTCACAGAAGAAGAGGAGGAGGGAGGAAGAGAAGACTCTCTCTTTTATTGCAGTCAATTCAGATTGATTAGTTTCAGATATTTAATGTGATGCCCCCTCCTCGCCTCTATGCTTGTTTGCTCTCATCACCGTTGGTTTATTTGCAAAAACAAAACCGGCCAGCGATCAGGCAGGCGCAGACTCCCAGAATGCATAATGGTGGCACTCAATATTTCAGATGGAACAAATGAATTGTGCTAGGCTCTTTTAGCAGAATAAACTGCTTTTGCGTGTCAAGACAAAGTCTGGGGAATAAGGGACAAGGACCGAGTGTGTTGTGACAATAGACAGTAGGAACGCCGTGTGTGTATGTGTGTGTGTGTGTGTGTGTGTGTGTCAGAGACAGAGACAGAGGCAGATCTGTTCCAGGGACTGTTTTAGTGCCTCATCAAATATTTAGTTTGATTGTACATGGTCCTGTAATTGCCATCTTGGCTTGTGAATTATTGATGGCGTGTAGCAGAGCCAAGGAGGGCCCTCACACACACACTCATGCTGTAATAAGGCCAGACAAAGCAAACACACACTCAGCGAGCCCAGTGAATCATCATGTAATGTAATGGGCATGGAGCTGCTCTTGTTTCATATCCTAATTAGCTGCAGAGGAGCTTCATCTGAATTCCTCAGTAATTATTTGAAGAGGGCGTTTCAACAACACTGCAGAGTCAATATTAGACTTTACTCGACCTTCTAATGAGGCCATGCTGCCTTCTCCTTCTTCTTCTCCTCCTTCTTCTGAGGTTTTCTGCCTCTCAGCTCCTTTTTTCTCCACGGTTTGTTCGTTAGCTCCAAACAAATGAGATCTGACTGCAAGGCGGTTAGCAGCATAACCAGGACAGATTGTTGTTAGAGGCAGCGGTGGCCTCAGCTCGCCATGCTTGCTTTATGCTTTATTTCAGTTTTGTCACCCGTAAAGTGAGCAGCGGCAGAGGCAGGCGGCGTGCTGGCCTGGACTCGCCGGGCGGTCAGGTGGTAAGCTTGCAGCAGCGGGCGGCGAGGTGGCCTCTCACAGAGAGCATCAAACTGTGAGGCCGAGCAGCGGCGGCGGCGGCATCGGCAACGCGGCAGCTTTTAAAAATACCCCTGCTGAAATATTGATTTCTTTCTGCTTCTTTTTCTTTCTTGCCTAACGTAATAAGTGAGAGACTCCAGGGAGTGTGAGTATGTGTGTGTGAGCATCCTCTCTCAGCCTTCACTGTGTGTGTGTGTGTGTGTGTGTTCAGATCAGGTCTATGTGTGTGTTCATCACCGTCTGCTGGGCCTTGTAACCTGAGCCTGACTTAATTGCTTCCCATAATGCTCTGGGTGTGGTCGGGGATGACATCATCCACAGTGGCCAGTGAAAATACTGAAATCAGACCCCCACTCCCCCCTCCGGACACACACACACACACACATATTGAAAAGTGTTAAAACTGCTCCAGCCACCACCGCCACATCCCTCTGTCCATTCAGAAGTTAATGTTCTGAAGAGCTAATATGAAAAACACAGTGTAGATAAGACACTACAATATCAGCCGAGAAGAGAATGTGCTTGTTTTCCAATTTTCACACTGATGGTTGTGCATCTAATTGTTCATACCAACAGGAGCTGATAACACACAGCTCATGTTAACATCATCAGCCCGTCACAGTGGAGACAGGAACTTCTCTGCAAAATCATACCTTCCAGTGGTGGAAATTTAAAATTTCAGCTGTTACTCAGTCAATTCTGAATGTGCAAACACATTGCATATATTTCTATCAGAGGTGTGATATAAACTTTCACTTTGTGTCTTTACAACAGATGAGATATACTGACATATGTATCTCAATGAATATTGTTTAAAAAGCAACGTGTGTTTATATCTGCTGGTTTTTCTACTTTTTTTCATTTTACATCCATGACTGAACTCATTCAACAATGTCAGTCAATCGCAGTGCAGAATGCAACTTCTCTGGTAAAACACAGCTTTCTAGGTTTGAGGTTTGAACTAGTTGTTTTTAGTTAATGCTGATTTCAGTTAAAATATAAACAAAAAAATTTGTTCAAAACTCAACTTAGCAAATCCACATGGCATGCATAAGTCTCTGTGTTTGCTTTGACTTGTATGTACTGTACTTGCATCTGCACAACAAGCTGAAATCATTCTGTCTTGTGAGCATAGCAGAACATTGTCATGTTGAATCAGAAGCAGAGTGCTGACAGTTTAGATGCTGCTGTTTGTTTCCGTTGTCTGTCTGCTGCTGAATGAGGAGTTCAGCAGTGATATCAGAGCTGCAGTTCGCTCACACTCTGCATTTGTCCGGCTGTAATTGATTGTTGGCGGGTGTAATTAGGTGACAGAAACTGCCTCTGTCATTATCTTCAGCTCCTTTTGAAGAGCCACAGTGGAAGAGGAGGGAGCTGTCACAGCTAATGACGGAGAGCTTCATTATTTATGATGTTTTAATAACTTTTCAATCGGGAGGTGGGAGCTCCGCCCCACTCCTTCACGTTCTTCTCCTCTGTCATGATGGAGGATTTTCTCCGGACTCGTAGTTTAGACATCAGAGACTAGAATCACAAAAGACGCCTGGTATTATATGTCACTGTATTGTCTTTTTAAACAGTCATCTGCACATTTAAGGGCTTGTTTTGAGGGTGGCCAAATTGGCAGGTCTGCTGTATTGCTCTCAGGTGTGTGCACTTTTTGGCTTTCAAACCAACCCTTTTGTTTCCCAAAGAAGAAAACATATCACGTTGCACAGTAATGTTTTAATCACACAAAGTATAGAAAATTATGTAGGAGTAAAATCAACAGAAACCAGCAAGTCAGATGATTGAAGAGGCAAAATGTACAGAATATCATCAGATTTCTTTAATTCTATGGTATTTCACAGACGACAGGTTTGAAGTAAGATGAACAGTAATGCCTTTGTCTTTTAAAAAAAAAAGAAAGTGTATGTCCATCAGGACTTTTTGGGCCTGCTTGTAAGTTAATATTGTTCTATCTATCCAGTGATTGTGATAACAAGAAAACTCATATTGGATTGTTCCTTTAAGAAAGTGACCAAGCTGCACATTGTTTAAATATTGTGTTGTTGTAACCGTTGATACCTCAGGGTTCAGATCATTTTCTGATGAGCTGTGATGCCACTGGGTTCATCATTCTGAATCAGTTGTATTGATAAGTTTGTCATCTCACATGGCTCAATAGACACTCATGCAGCTGCTGATTTACTCTGTGTGGTGATGTATTGTAGATGGAGTTAAATAGGAATGTTTTATATTCACACATGCAGTACATGGTGAATTTAAGTATGTGGTTAATTCATCATCATCATCTGGTGGCTGTAGCCCAGAGACTGTGCCTGTATTATTACAGATCAGGCCTGGTAATGTTAGATTTTTTTTTCTTAGAGGGTTTCCACAGTGCTAGGTTGGATACAAACTCATTGCTGGCTCAGAAGCAGTTACAACTGAAGTGGGTTCTGTATGAGGTGCTTAGATACTTGGTAGAATGTCCCTATATATTTGGCTGCGTGCAGGATAAGTCTGCCAGGAGCTCTGTATCCTTTTGAGAACAGGCTTTTATATATTTGGGCATTTAATGTCCAGGTATCAGAGCGAAGGGATGTAGTTGTTAACTAACATTATGCTCCAAGCAATGGCCGATGTCCCAACATGCAATTCCAAAATCACAGGCTCCTCCTGAGCATTAAACAGTAAAGTACATTTAGATATTAAAACAATTCATAAAGCGAATACAGTTTAATGTAAATTTAGTTTCTGAAGAGACACAGATTTTAGATTTGGGCCCCCAAGATGAAAATGTCTGGGATTCAAATAGTTTATACGTGTATAACATGCATATATACCATATTGTTTTAAGTTTGTGTGTACACTGGTAGACTTGTGTATGGCTGTGGCTCAGTGTGAAAATGTGGCTCATGTGTGTTTATATGCATGTATCCTACCATATTTTTTGTCAGTGTTTTGTATATTGTCTGTGTGTGTGTTTGAACATACTTCGCTTGCATCATTATTTTGTGTTAGTGTGTACACCAGTGTAATACTGTGTGTTTTCCCGCATATGTGCCTTTATATTTCAGTTTCTGTATTTTCCCTGTGTGGATTCTGCCTCATAATGTACTCCTGTACTGTTGCCATCCTGTGCAATTGCGTGTTTGTTGTAAAAACGTGTATTTGTGTGTGTATCTCACCGTGTTTTTACCTGCGTACTTTAGTGTGTCTATCACAGTGTTTATGTGCATTTTGTCGGGATGTGTTTTTGCATACATACTGATATACATTGTAGGTTCCTTGTTTGTTTTCACGTATTATTATGTATTTGTAGTGTGTTTATTATGTGTTTGCATCTCAGTGGATGTATCTGTGTAGGAGTGTGTAATTGTGAATGTGTATTTCTGTTTGTGTAGGTGTGTTTCCCCTCTTTTTCCTGTGTTTTTTCGTGTACAGTAGTGCGTTTCAGCAATAGTGGGTGTGTGTGTGTGTGTGTGTGTGGGGGTGTGTGTGTGTGTGTTTTGTGTGTGCTCTCCAGCGGCAGTGTGTGTTGGTGCTTCACTCTCCTTGTCTCCAGCTGCGTTTTAATTCAATCCGTATTGATCCATATCAGCTCTCTGAAGGACTCGGTATCATCTGAATGGAGCTCCATATTATTCTGTTCACTGCCATAAAGGGCATTAGAGCCTCCAGAGCAGCAGATCAGCTTTCAGTCGATACACACTCCACACACACACAGCAATCCACCCCGCCTCCTGCACCTCCACCATCTCTGTCTGCTCACTGTGGCTTTTTAAAGGGTCAGTTCACACAAATCACAGAAAAACACTGGTTTCATCCCCATCCTGCTGCCTTCATTTCTCTATTTACTAGGTTGTACGATTAGGGGAAGAAGTCATATTGCGATTTTTGTGATTAGCAGTTTTGATTTGAGTTAACATGGTTACTTATGGAGGGATGTGCAGAGGTTTTTTTCCCTTTGGCTCAGACATACAGACATAAAAAATAACGTTACCCACCTAAAATCCACACTATTCACTGCTTTTTTTAAATTTTAGTAATTAGACAAAAAAATGAATAAAATGAACCCAAATTAACAAAATTATCATCACAATGAACAAAAAAATAACAAAATATAACATACCAAGTCTTACAGAAGACACACAAATGAATGACATAATCATAATATGAACAGAATGAACGCAAATTAACACAATTCTCAACAAACTATGAACAGAATAAACACAAATGAGCAAAATACTCAACAAAATATGATTAGAATAAACATAACTTAATGTCATATTCAACAAAATATGAGCAGAGTAAACACTAACGAAGAAAGTACTCAAGAAAATATGAACAGAATGAACACAAATTAGCAAAACAACCAACAAAATTCTAACAGAATACAGACAGACAGTTGACAAAAAAATGTAAAAAATAAGCAGAAGTTCGTTAATATAATGCTCAAAGGTCAAAATTTAGATCACGCCGAATCTGCATTTATAATTACTGTACCTTTTTAAATGGCAGCTGATTTGATTAATTGTGCAGCTCTAGCATTTCCATAACGCCTGGACCTTTACTGGGATGGGCATCGAGTTACAAACAACCTGAACTACAATATATGTGATCACCACGGAGGATATTATCTGTAATCAAACCTATTGACATAAGAAAAGAACTAGGTGTGACAAAAATCTGACCTCAGATCTGGATCACATTGGTGGTAGAAGTGCAGATAATTGTTTTAATAATAAGTAGAAGGAATATGTAGGAATAGACCTAAATGTACAAAATTACAAGCTTTAAGATGTACTTGGAGTAAAAATAAAACAGTAAATGGACCTAGATTTCAAGTAGCTAATTTTGAGCACTGAACTAATAAACGTGGTCAAGTAGAAGTATTCATAAAAATGAGTACTTGAGTAAGAGTGAAATGGTATCTGGTAAAGAAACTTTTTGATTATTTTGATCATTTGTGCTAGTAGTGTTGCTTACTTTGTTGACTTTTTGTTCAATTTTCTTAATGATTTTGTTAATTAGTTGCTCATTTTGTTGCTTTTTTGTAAAATTTTGTGATTAAGTTCCTACATTTTTGCTCAATTTATTACTCAGTTTATTAATTTCAATAATTTGCTTTTAGTATTTTGCTCAGTTCTTTTGTTCTTTTTTTGTTTCAACTTTTTTTTACTCCTGAAAAATTGAGTACAATAGAGAAGTACTTGTAGTCCTTAGCCTTGGGTACACTGAAAACTGATGACATACTGTAGGCCAGTGATCTCATAGGCGTAGATTTCAGGGGTACTGGGCGATTTATCCCCCTCATTATTTGTAAAACCCCAATAAATCTTTAGTTGATATCTAGCTCTTTTGTCTCTAAAAATCCTGCTTCTATCCAGCAATTTTGGTCAATTTTGGTAAATTTCATTTTCTTCATTATTTCTTAATTTATGTTTATTTATTATTAGATTATTTACTTATTTTTTCCTCACATTTATTTAATCCTTTCCTTGATCATTTTGTTCATTTTTATTCACTTTCTCTATTATTTTGTTCAATTAGACTCATTTTCTTGACTATCTTGTTTGTTTTCCCTTATTTTTCTGGTTATTTGCTTAATGTTTCATATTTTCTTGGACAGTGTCTGTATTGTTGTGCATTCTCTTGATTATTGTCTTCATTTTTGCAGATTTTCTTGAGTATTTTGTTTATTTCTACTAATTTTCTTAATGATTTTGTTCAGTTTTAAAATAATTGTTGTCATTATTTTATTCATTTTATTCCAAATCCATGTCCTTCAGTTTTCTTAAGTATAAATACCCTTAGGCTGATTACGTAGGTTATATTGATACTTTATACTTTATTGATCCCACAAAAGGAGATAGTTGTAATGCAGCACCAAAACAGCAGACCAGAGTTTATTTCATGTTGTGTTTATTTCAACATTTTCTTATTTTATCTTGCCATATTCAATTCCCTTGCCCCTTTTTTTCTAAATTCTAGCTTTGTCCATGTCTTTAGACTTATCTGCGTGTTGAAAAATTACTTTGCAAGAATCTAGGGCTACACTGGGCTCATACAGTATCAAGAGTTGGGAGTGAGAAAGTTTCCTTTCCCAGGTATTATTGGGGCCTTTCAAAGGGATATGTAAATATGTTTTTCATTTTAAACATTTTTAAGCAGTGCAGGTAGCTGCTTTAACCCTTTTTCTTAAAACTGCTTGCAGAAATGTCCTATTTACTTTAAATCCCCCAACTAAATTTGTATTAAGTCTAAAAATAATCTCATTTTAAGATAAAGTCAGGTAGATGTTCCCTCATTGCCTGTTTTAAAGATATCACTACTGTTATTCTTAGTGTCTTGTTAAGGGGGAAATCAATGTTGACCTCACAGAGCCCCCATTTATAACCCCACCCCTCATGCTCTCCCAGCATGCCTTGCTGAAACAGTAGCAGTAGAAGGAGGAGAAGAAGGAGTGGAGGAGTCGGGTGTGGGTATTCTGCCGAGGTTATCTCGTGGTTAATGTGACATGTCTGTCTGCGAACTTGCCGCTTGTTAACTGCCCGGATTATTATTGTGATAATGTGGCAATTAAAAAGGAAAGGCTCCATCAGGGTGGGGGTGGGGGCTGGGGGGCGTAGGTGGGGGCTGATGGTCCGAGAGATGGATGTGCACAGATTACAAGGCAGTGGGAAATGCATTAAGGTGGCAATCCATTCTGACTGGATGGCGAGGAGTCTCAGCGCCGCCGATGCCGCCGCGCCCCGCTGTCCTCGTCCAAACTGCTGGTTATTACCACCGGTCCTCACTGAGATCCATTCCCAATCAATACTCCTCTGCTGCCGTAAAAATTGTCCTAAATCAAGATGCGGCAAGCGACAGATCGGACATAGAGGAGGAAAAATCAAAAGGCAGCTTCTAATGAGACGCCATAACTCTGGAGGAAGTGTCGGCTGTCTTTATCAGGACGCTACCGCAGAATAATAATTTCATCTGATGACATGATATAAAGAAACATAAAAAAAACAATAAAGTTTAAAGTTCACTGGACTGTCTGATGTGAGGTGTTAAATTCTTTGTTTTCACTCAGGACTTAATGCATACTTTCATTTTATGTCTAAAAGTCTTTACAGTTGACAGAGAGAAACCGTTTTCTTTAAGAACTTTTTTTTTTCTCATTTGAACTCATAGTGGAGTCCAATTTTATTTTTATGCCCCAGCAAAGATTTAAAATACAACCTCTTTGTCATCACCTTGTTTATATTGAAAGCACAACCCCAAATTGCTCTGTTCCAACTTTTTTGAGATGCGTTGGCTGTTATTAAATTCAAAATGAGCTCATGTTTTCTATGAAATGGGAAAACATCTCTGATATGTTCTTCATGTTCTATTGGGAATAAAATATGGGTTTATGACATTTGCAAGTAACTGCATTGTTTTTAATTTACATTTTATACAGCGTCCCAATGTTTTTGGAAACAGTTGCATGAGGGGTATAATTATAATATCAAAAGTTGTTTTACAATCTTATTTTGCCTTCTGTTCATGTCGACTGAAACAGCATGAATTTTACCATGAACTGTCCATCACACTAAAACTTACCTTCAGAAAACGGGAAAGTTTTATTAATTGAATGACCCCATATTTGCCTGTAAATGTCAGAATAGTATAGTACCGAACCTGACTTTAGAATGAATAACCTATGGTGAATTAAAATAATAATAATTTAGAGTAATTTGAACATTATAACACCTGTGGTGGTGTGTTTGTTACATAAAAACAGACAAGCACTATTGAGGGGAGATGATAGTACAGTATAATGGATCATGTACAGCAACTTCCTGACTTTCTGTTAAATAGATCTTAGTTAATGCTGTATAAACACATAAAAATTAGAACTAAATGGCTGCAGCAGACAAATCTCCATGTTTTGTGTGACATCCATTCCTGTGACAAAGTAACCCAAGCAATAAGAATCATTTGACATGACAGTTGAGTGAAACCTGGTTTAAGTGAGATAGATCTCATATTTTCTGACACAAACAGTTCGAAACTTTTTGTGTGGAGGTGACAATACTTAACACTTCATTGTGGAGAAACTGAAATGTTTATTTCTATGCTTCCTGTGTAGTCTGGTTCTAGAGTGCATGTGGCTGGTCATTATAGTCTGTTAGAACAACAAACCCAAGGGGGCCTAAGACTCACACAGTACTGTATGTGCATTTTCAGAGTTTTGAGTCCCGAGGTGTCATGCAGAATCTAAATCTAGATTCAAGACAAAGCTGTGATTCTGAGCTGGAAAATCTATACAAGAAGTTCTGTGTCAAATCCTGATTAACCTGACGTCAAATGAGTATCGTGCCCAGTCTCCAAACTCCATCTACCTGCTGTATTTTCTTCTAACGGATGTGAGGGGTTCGCTGTAATCTCTTCTTTCTTCTTCCTCTTCCTGCAGATTCTTCCTGAAGTTCTTCCTCAAGTGCAATCAGAACTGTTTGAAAAATGCGGGGAACCCACGAGACATGAGGAGGTTCCAGGTAAGACACAACACCACTACAGCTGAGATGGCCGAGGAGATTTTATAGTCCTCAGGAGTAAACTGAACCAACCTGGGTTTAAGTATTTTATAAAGCTAAGCTGCAGAGATGTTAGAACATGAAGTAGATGTTCTAAAAAATGTTAAGGAAACATTTCATAGGATTAGGTCGCAGGGTTCATAGGGTTACGAATATACTGAATTTATTATGTCAGGGTTCCCACATGTCCTGGAAAACCTAGAAAGTGATTGACCCGTTTTCTACCCATGGAAAACACACGGAAAATGAGACAAAAAGTCACATGTCCTGGAAAAATTACTGTGGCGTATTTTGTTGATTGTTTTGTTCATTTTTGGTTTTATTTTGTTCATTTTTGTCAACTTACTTATTTCACAATTTTTTCTCATTGTGTTGCTTATTTTGTTGATTTTTTTTTTGTCAAACTTGATGTTATTTTGTTAATTTCTTTCCATTTTGTTCTTTACTTTGTCGATTTTTGTTAATTGTTAACATGATTATTTCGATCATTTTTCTCATTCTGTTGCTTACTTTCTTGATTTTTTTGGGGTCACATTTAGGTGTTATTTTGTTCATTTTTGTTCACTTACTTGATTATTTTGATCATTTTTCATGTTTTGTTGCTTATTTTGTAGATTTTTTGTTATGTTTTAGAATTATTTTGTTCATTTTTGTCATTTTATCAGGGAGTGACTTTTCAGATGCTGTTTGTTTTACTGTGTTGGTGTGAACATGGTACGCACATTAATGCATGGTGTAATAACTTGAGTGTCATGCTGTAGCAACTGAAAAAGTCCTGAAAAAGTCCTGGAAAATAACTTTAAGAAACAATTGGGAGCCCTGGGTATGTTTTCATTTTGATTTCTTTGTGTAGTTTATATTTTCAGCAGATTTTCTTTTAACTTGTTGCCTTCTGTTGAGTTGAATTGCAAGCTTGATCCTTCAGTTCAGTATTTATTTGTTGAAAATGCTCAGTGCTAGCTGGGTTTTCATTACTGTCAGTACATGTTAAAATAAGTTTTTCCTCCCCCCTGTCACCTTTGGCTTGCTCTCGGTGGTTCTGTTGGGTTTACTCGCTGTATAGTCTCGGCCTCGAATTGTGAAGCGGCTAGAGATAATTGGCTGTTATGATTGCCGAAATACAAATAAAGATTGAATTGAATTGAATGTTTCTGTTATAGCCTATAGGATACTTGTTAAGGGTTGAGTTCTGTAAATACACATTACAGTTTGAGTATGTTTTTTTTGGTCACGCTGTAGAACAGGGTACACATCTTAGCCAATTATTGGTTGCATATGTACTGTTACTGTACTGGCTCTTTGTTAGGGTTAGAGGTTATTTTTTAGGGGTTAAGGAACAAGATTTTTTCTCTGCTGTAAAGTCTTAATTTTTTTTTTCCACATATAGTCCAGAATTTTATTAGTTTTCCTTAATAAACATGCTTCAAAATTGGTTTTAGAACTTTTGACAGATAGAACAAAATCCATGTTCCTTGAGGACTCTCCATCTATCCATAAAAACATTAAAGAACTTGTAGAAGTCACTATGGAGGATCCAGAAAATAATAAGGTCCTGAAAAATGGAAAAAAAAGAAATAGAGGCAAGTCCTTTAGTCAGGTCCAAAACTAGCAGGAGGCAGTAGGGCTCCTCAGTCACCTAAATCAGTAGTGATGTGTAATTTAAAATTTCATATCATATGTGGGTTATTTTATATCCAGATAAACATATCTAAAACAATATGTTACATTTTGAAAATGTTGTAAGTTTAATTAAAATAGTTAAAATTAAGTATTTTTTTTTAAAAGAAATTGCGATTTTGTTACATGTATGGATATTATCCTGGTCTCGGACCATGGCACTTTACCAACCAAGAAATAGTCCATTTTAAAATAATCAGACTGTTTTTCTGCAAATCTGGTCACTTTACTTTAGACTGATTTAAAAGCGAAAGTGTGATCTAACACTGTAGAACAGTCTAATGAGTCAGATGTGAATCGTTATGTTTGCAGGTGGTCATCTCCACTACAGTCAACGTGGATGGTCATGTGCTTGCCGTGTCCGACAACATGTTCGTCCATAACAACTCCAAACACGGCCGCCGTGCCCGACGCCTGGACCCCTCTGAAGGTAAGGCGTTGCTCAGGGACAGCAGGAAGTTAAAGAGAGACTGAAGCACATTTATAGTCATGCAAAGACATCTGTGCAGTTTGTAACATCCTGGTGGTCCAATCCATTAAGATATATGCTATGAAAACACAAGGCTCCAGGTCTATTCCTCATCAAATCTCATTAGGCCCATTATGAACACATGTGACTTAAAGGAGTACTGCACATACAAGGAAGAAACTCTGTAAATTTATTTGGCGACCCAGATAAATTCTCCTGTGACCCACCTGTGGCTTCCAAACTAGTCTTTGGAAATGGATGTTTTAAAAAATAAAACCAGAGCTGGAAGGTGTGTTTGAAACCATACAGCTGCAGGCTGTTAGCTCCCCGTCCAACTCATGTTCGTGTTGGACGTCCTACACCGGTGAACAAACGCTCTCTTTTTCCACAGCGACCAAATAAAATGCACCATACGTGTGTAAACTTCACACGCTGAAACCGGACTCTGAGTCCTGGAGCTCATTGGTAACATTTCCTCTAAAGCTGTAAACTTTAATACCACTTTGCCCTGTCCCCACTCTAATAAAACTCTCCAGTCTCAATGTGGCGTTTTCCAGGAGCGATGACATCAGTTTGTTTGATTCACCCTATTTGAGAGTGCCAGATGGGTTGAGTTTAACCACACCAGGTTTAGACCGAATCAGAAGAGATGTCAGGGAAACAAGGAAAACTAATTCAGCTACAGTATAGTTCTCTATCCCTATATCACCGGTAAATGCTGGTTAACCCCACCCATCTGGCACCTGCAATTCCAGCAGTGCTAAACAAACACAAACATCAAAACTGTATGTCTGTCTTCTGCAGCTTTCATACCCACTTTAATATCAAATTCTGAATTTGGCATGTATGAGTTTCTTTCATTTAAGTCTGAACACAAATAGTATAAGCTTTAAACAGTAGCAGATACAATACTATTGACAGAAACACTAGAAATATTAACAAATAATTATTATTAATTGCTATTAGCTTAAAATCTAGTTTCTACAATGTCACAGAAGTAAATCATGTTGACCCTACTTTTCAAATAATTTTAGCTGAATTGTTCAAAATTGTCATTTATTACCTTAACTTAAAGAAATATAAGGAGGTTATGTTTTTGCCTCCATTCTTTTCTTTCAAAAACTATTGGGCAGATTTTGATAAAATTTAAATCTGGCTTTGTCTCACCCCACCTTAGTGATTTACATCTGAATCTAAATCATATTCTGGATCATGCATCTGTAAAACATTTTACATAACTCAAAAACTAATTTATCAAATAAATTAAAATGTATTGTGGCACTTCTTAATATTTCCAGGTGAGTGTCTTATTTTGGTGACAATCCAAACCATATCATCAATTCACTGGTTTTGGGTGTTGGCAGAGGTATGCGCTCTACCTACTGTGTGCTTGCTCTGTGCATGCTCTAGTTCTTTTGAGACATGGGACATACAGTGGAGTAAAACAAACAACTCAAAAACAATTAGACATCAGAAGCTTGTCATGTTTTTCCCTCCGTGAACCTCCAAACTGATAAAAACCATAAAATTACTTGGCAGTTTGGGGTTTTTACAGCAGGTGCTTGCTTGTTTTGTCCCACTTAAAACAACAGATGGGTGGGGTTTATGATTATAAATCTTTAGACAGCAATGGATAAAATGTCTGAAAGTGACTTAAAAGTAGAAATATTACACTATTAGATCCATTCTCTGACACACCTGTGGCAGAAACGCCTTCTATTAATGAGTCCCACCCGTCTGGCATGTTCAGAAAGTTAAAACAAGCTGTAAATTGTGCTCTCTCATGTCACACAATAAATGTGCAGTCTGTTTCTAAAGAAAAGTAGTCTTTCAGAAGTCATCACATAGTCTTGTGAGGGAAATCCCCACTCATCTGGAACATACATTAGACATCAGAAACCTAACAAGGTCTCCTTCCTGACCGAACAAACCGCGTAAACTGTAGTTTCATCAAATGTACTTTACAGGTTGAGGTTTTCACAGGAGCCACTACAAGAGTTCAGTTGTTTTGTTCTTCTTTAAACATCAGACAAATGGGGTTCATTGGATTAGGGCTTTAGAAACTATTGGCTTAAAATATTAAGCACCTCAAAAGTAAAACTTAGCTGTGTCTTTACAACACAATAGGTACAGCATAGTGTCATGTAAATGATCCAGGGAAAAGCAAACTACATCGGCTCATCAAATATATCTGTGTTCATTTATCAAAAACACAGACCTGTGAGGAAAGACGGGAGCTTCGGCCTCTTTGGAACATACAGGAGGGCTTTGGAGATGATTGGCTAAACTTTCAGTTGCTGAAAAATAAAACTAAACCAACTCTCAGATATATTTCTGAATATCTAACATTCAAGTCTTACTTTGCAAATACCACCCATCTGCCACGTCTAGGAAACACTTTTACAACACAACTGCAACACTTTTATTTGATCGATCTGACATCAGTGAGTCACAGTTTCCTCTTTCTCAGCCACCAAACCTCCTAACTGTGCAGTTTCTCCAGACTTCATGAAAAGTTTGCAATTGTGTAACTGTGCTGCTTATTTTAACCTACTTGGAACACCAGGTGAGTGGAGTTGACAAGCAGAGCATCCTTTCCATTCCTTTCCTTTCATTTGCTTTGCTTTCCTTTATTTTCCTTTGCTTCCTATCCTGTCCTTTTCCGTCCTGTCCTTTTCTGTCCAATCCCTTTCCTTGCCATCCTTTTCCATCCGTTATTATACTAAAAAGTTTCCAACATTAACTTTCATGCTTTAATTTTTACTTCCTATAAATGATCACTTGAAACTTTACCCACCTGAGACGTAAAGTTAAAACAACCCTCAAATATTCTCAGCCATCAAAAATGATTGTGTCCCTGTCTGGCCTTCTGGAAAACTCAAATGCTCAAATGCATTCTCCTCTACTTGTTTTAAAGTTGGAGGCTGAAATGATGTAACTTTCTCATCTGGTTTAACCTACTTGCCGTACCAGACGGGTGGTGTTTATCACACCAGGGGCTGATGAGTTTGTGGATCAAAGAAAAGACAAAGTCAGAAAGTTAGATTGCCCACAGTGTGCTGCTGTGTGGGAAAACCATACCTGTCTAGCCCATCCAGTGGGATAAAACAAACGCTCCTTGACACTGATCTGTCATTGACACCAACAGGCTAATGCTCATGAATAAAACACCTTGAGACAGTGAGGACGCTTCATAAATCAGTGCTTAAACAGTCTTGTGCAGTAGTGTTTCCTCATGTCAGCACTCGGAGGCGGCCGGGCGGACTGTACGGTGTCCTGTAGGGGCCAAAAGAGGCCCTTTGTTTGTTGGTATCTCAGCGCACAGAGGAGCGTTCAGGGCCTTTCATCTCATCCAGACTGGGATGTTTTCAGAGCCGATAAAAGCCCCAACATCTGCTCCCGGCTTTGTCACCAGTCCTCAGCCCTCCCTCTGCTCCCCTCGATTAAACTTTCCACCGCCTGTTCCTCGCTTTTGTGAACCCCCCTCCCCCCACCCATCCATCCAAAAACCCTTCGTAATTTTTTTTTACTGCTGCCACAAAAGAGGGAAATTAATAAGGAGATGACAATCGACCCTCTGCAGCAGATGCAGTGTTTGTGACTTCTTTTTTTTCTCTGCAAACTCTTAGAGTTTGAGAAGTTGGTTTAACCAAAGGAGAGCAGAGGGAGGAGGAAGAGGATCGTGAAGGTGCAGCCTCTTGAAATGATGGAGCACCTCTGAGTTTGAGCTGAGGACTTCCATCAGAGTGGAAGTTACCCCGATTCCTCCCCTCTCTTCTTTTCTCATCTCCCCCACACTTCCTATTCTCTGATCTTTATGCCTTACTGTGGCCAAGACTAGAATGTATCAAAACCAAGACGAGACCAGGATGTTTAGGGATTGGGACCAAGTCAAAACTAAAACCAAGGAAGGACAAGACAGGACCAGGCCTTATGGATGAAAAACTTTTAATTCATTTCAAACTGATGTGGTTAACAGTAACTGGTCAAAATAATGCATGCTGTTGAAAGCCCGATCAGAAATGAGCCACAATAGAAACAATATCTTCTTCAAACCATAATAATGATGTTAACAGATAAATCTGAAAATACATCACAAATGTGATGATATCCCACAGATGTGATGTTGACCAGTGTTAACATAAAATCTTGAGTCACAGACAAGACATAATAAAAATGCATTCAAGACAGAGACAAGAGTTTCAAAAAGAAATTCTCAAATACCTCATTCCTTTTTTATTTTGTACTTTTTAAAATTCCTTTTTAGATTTCATCTGCATCTTTTTCTTTCCTTCTACCATCTTTACAAACTTTTCAGAGTTGAGATCCACTGACTTTTAGATCTAAACTGTGAGAATTATAAATGAGTAAAAGTGTTATATTACACAAAGGCATCTGAAAGACAACAAAAAGCAGGGAATTCTGGTTTGGTTCGCTAGCAGCTGTAGAGGACTGCCAAAATAAAGTTTAGCAAGTAAGTAAAAAGTTGTTACTCAGATGTCCTTTTCCATGAGCTGCCAGTAACTCACAGAGGAGGAGATTTCTCCACTAACAACGATGTTTAATTGAGCCTTAATAGATCAGATGTGATAGTAAACAATAGTAAACCTGTGCAGTGACTGGAATATCACATCATCCTCCCAATAAAATCGCTTTCGGTCCGCTTCAGTCTGCCTGTCTGACTCTGTCGGACAAACGTCTAGTCATCTCGGAGACGCTGTTTCTGTGGAGCCCCTTATTGATCTCAGTGGCGCTGGAAAAACCAATCAGTTTGCATGTATAATGGTGGACTAACAGGCTGAATCTTTGAAGTCACGGATAAGACCACATTCATGTTAAAGAACATTTTCTGGAGTTAACGGGTGTAGTACGTTGGGAATTAACAGGTTTTTTTCACATGCGATAAGATCAGTTAAAGTTCACTTAAAGGTTTAAAATAAGGACTATTCATCCATATATATCAACTACAAAATATATGTGATGGAAACATATTTTAAAGGCTTTTTTTCTTAGAAATTTGTTACAAAATAACACAGATGTATGTTTTTCTGTTATGTGAACAAATGAGATTCCACTCTGATAAGGTGGCAGCCCAGTTACATCAGTGTGACTCTTTTTCGGAAGGCTTTCTTGTTTTTAATTCTTCTGTTTTTCCATCTCATTTTCATTTCTTGCATGTTGACTTACTTTATTTACACCTGGTTGGTTGGCAGTTAACCCACACTGCACGAACAGTAGACAAACATCATGAAATAATAAAATGAAAGAGAATAAGAGAAAATAATCAGTGTTGTAAAGTCAATGACTATGAAAAACACTCAAATAAAATAATTCAGTAAAGGCAGAATAGAGTAATGTCATTATGATTTTGTCAGTGATGTTAGTAGGACGGTTCACACACATTTACATCCATCCATCCATTTTCTACCCCTTAATCCTCGTTGGGG
>JAQQAE010005305.1:0-17775 GCA_029823295.1 Pseudamia nigra | reverse complement strand
ATTGGATGAACAGAAAATGTGCAATATGCATCAAAACAAAATTAGACAGGTGCATAAATTTGGGCACCCTCGTCATTGTTGATTTGAAAACCTGTAACTACTTAGCACTGATTAGCTGGAACACAAAATTGGTTTAGTGAGCTTGTTAAGCCTTGAACTTCATAGACAGGTGCATCAAATCATGAGAAAAGGTATTTAAGGCAGCCAACTGCAAGTTGTTCTCTTTGATTCTCCTCTGAGAAGTGACAACATGGGAGCATCAAAACAACTCTCCAATGACCTGAAAACAAAGATTTTTCATCATTATGGCTTAGGAGAAGGCTACAAAAAGCTAGCACAGAGATTTCAGCTGTCAGTTTCCACTGTAAGGAACATAGTGAGGAAATGGAAGAACCACAGTCACTGTTCTTATTAAGACCAGAAGTGGCAGACCAAGAAAAATATTGGAGAGGCAAAGGCGAAGGATGGCGAGAACGGTCAAAGACGACCCACAGACCACCTCCAAAGACCTACAACATCATCTTGCTGCAGTGTCACTGCATTGTTCAACAATTCAGCACACTTTGCACAAGGAAAAGCTGTTTGGGAGAGTGATGTGCCAATAACCACTGAATCTGAGTCACAGAGGACACTGTAGCCCTTGCTCTTACTCATTTAACATCTTTAAAAATAATTAAGTACCCAGTAGATAACTGAATAAAATGACAAAACACAAGATGCTGAATATTAGGTGCTATAGTAAAAAAATAAATAAATAAACTGACACTGGACTAAATGGAACTCAAAGCAGCAGATTTTGTTAAATGCTTTCAGGGTCAAGAACAAACTGTGGCTCCACTTTTTGGCTAAAACGAAGGAAAAACTGAAGTCACCTTTGAAGACAACGACCAGATGCTATAGAACAGACCATGTGTGATTTCCAGGTGTGTTCAGACAAATTATTGAAAACTGTTAAATTCTTTCAGTGTCATTAAAGTAACCAGCAATGATTCAGGCTGATTATCATGTCAAGATGAAATGTTATCCATGTTCTGTTATTCTTATTTATTAGTTTGCAGAGGTTTCAAGGTCAGTCTGAATTGTGTGGTTGAAGGTTTAAATACTCTTTGCCTGTTGAGTTACCAGCAAGAAATAATATTGCTCAATGAAATTAGACTTGGTGACAGATACTTGCATACGCAACTGTTGCCATTTCCACAAGGAGTCATTGTGTAGATGAATTTGTAATCCCTTTTGAAATGCAAAAAATACACTTCATATATGATATGGTTGAATGCATCCAATTATGGTTGTTAATTTTCAAATGATTTTCTGTTTTCAGCCATGTGTTCTTCACTAAAATGCTTGTACCCTTTAATCTGGTACAGAATGTGGAATGAAGGGAAATACACATGGACCAAAATGGGCTTTCATAACTTAAGTGAAAATCACCCAACCTCACACAAGTGTTAGGCTGATGGCCTTGCAGTGGTGTGTCATTAGCATTCATTATAGTTCTATAAGCCAGAGTAATTACAGGCCCAAGTGCAGGGAGGAATAGCAGTTTACACTGCTAGTAATTTGATTTGCATCTACGCTAATAACTTCTTTTGTGTGTGTTTATGTGCCGTGTCAGAACACAAGTGCCATTTGGCTGCAGGCTGTATGAGGCAAAAAAAGCCTTTTAAATTCTAAGATTGAGTTGCCTTTGCTTTCAGCACTCGAAGCTCTCAATCTGCTAAAGCGTTCAGATTAGTGTGATCACAGAACAAATGATCCTGCATTTTTCAGAAAGTGGTTTTGAAGGAAATGTGGGGCAGTAAAGGAAAAGGAAAACAGACAGGCAGCTATAAGTTTCTTTGTGTAGTTTCTCTTTGCAACCTTTTTGTCTTTAATCTATTGATGCTGTTAGTATAAAAGTAGAGTACAACATTTCAAGGGCCACATTCTGCAAGTACCACTTTAATTATTTCACATTACCTGATTTGAACAATCATGAAACAGTTGCCAATAGCTGCCTATACGAGGATAATCTTGCACTGGCTATTTTTAGGATTATGCTATTTCTAACATTGCTCTCTATATAATTAAAGCAGGTGCCCATGTTGCCACAAGTTGCACTGCTGGTATCCTGCTCTGCAAGTGCACCAACAGCCCCTGAGGGAACTAATACCTGTGGTGTCTGGGCAGTGTCTTGAAAAGAGCCTGCCTCCCTCTTCTGATGACTGACTAAGAATAGAGGAGCATTCCCCAAAGCTGATGAGGTCACAGGGTTAAGACTATGCTTTTGTTGAAGGACAATAACATCCGATTTACCTGGCGGGGTCCTGCTTTCTTTTCCATGCAACTGTGACCTCACTGTGAAAACCAGACCTTTGTCTCGTTGACAGATAGAGGCTCAACGTTCAGATTCGCTTGGTTACACCTCAGTGGCCCCTAGCTGCAAGGCCTGTGGCTCCTTATGTGCTCACAATATTAGCTGTAACTCAAAATATTTCACCAACAGTACTGGTCTTGAACCTGGATGTTTGGTCAGGTTTGCATGTCCTATCAGTCTAACCTGCTATATACCATGAAATTCACTGACATGTTCATTATCTTAGTCTCTGGGGCATATTTAACACATTGATGGTGCTATATTTGTTTTCATTTGCATCTATGCTCCCCCTTCTTTCAATGGTGCATTTCTGAGCTCTTTAATTCATTGCCTTGTGAATTGAGTAAGTTTTGCTGATTTATTTGAGTATCTGCACCTACACAGCCTGCGTTTTAGTTTAAATACAGAAAACTGGTTGTAACAAATGTGGAGAGATTTGCATTAATTGCTATATTATTTCCAATGTGTGCATGAAAAATAGCCTCTTCTGACTTTCTTGGTTTTCAATATGCATAATGAAAGCATTGATTTCCATGTAGATAATTTGGGCCATAAAAACCCAAAGGGTGATAATTATGCTCACTCTCGAGTGTTTCATTGTTCCTCTTCTGCTTTGCTACAGTCGCAACACTGTGTAACGATACCTTTAGCTTTGAAATGGAGTCCGCTAACATCCAGCAACTGCCAACAAAGACGCCAGTGTAATTTTTATATAAGCATACAAGCGTATGTATTTGTCACCCATTGTAAATATAAGATATCCAACAATCCAACTGTAAGCTACAGTACATGCCAAGCACTGCGAGGCAGGATAAATAAGTAGCTACTCATCAGTAAGCAAACGTGGAGGAGATGGTAGCAGCTAATGAGCCATATTTTTTCTGTGTAGTCAGCGATGTTAAGAGCTAAATGGATGAGAACATCAAACTTACGTAAATGGGCATTCATTCATTAGCTTTCAAAATAATGCTCATGTCGCTCCATGTCAGCTAGCTGTTACCTAACTTGTTGTGTACATACTCTCTTGCCTCTTGTTTTTTGAGCTGTAATTCAAACTATTTCAAGACTAACTAATGCCAAATTCATATTCAGACGTCACAAGTGCTCTCTCATAAGCTTTGGTTATTTAATGTGATTAAGTTGTGCAAATATTGTAAGAATATTGGTGTTTACTAGCCAGTAGTGTTAGACTTTGCCGTTATTTACAGTAAGGAAAAAGACAAGGTTTAGGTTAGATGCCAAAGCAGTAAGCAGTGTGAGTGTGTTCAATGGAGCAAAGCCATGACCCTCATTTCAGCCACTTTGCTGTTATGCTGATGTATTTGTAGAGTCAGATTGACATGACAGCCACAGCTCAAAAGGAGGAGTTAGGGGCTTTGACTTAAAACAGAATGCAATATAAAATAATCACTTTGCACTTTCTCTTATTCTCTGGCCATACTTTGATAGCTAAGTTTTTACTAATTGATGAGCTGGTTTCTGTCTGGTCATCTGAGGTCTTCCTTAACATCACATCTGAAAGCCACCTGATAGCTAGCCCCGGGAGCCCTTCCTCTTCCGTTTACCCGCCCTCCTAATCCGCCGCTAATGGTTAGCAATGTAGGCCCAGAGGAAGATTCAACTGCTGGTGTGTGAAAATCCCTGCTGGAGTGGGAGTGTCGCGCTTGAGGAAGTACTCAGCGAAGCGCGCCAGAGACAGCGACGGGACCCTCATGCCATGTGCACCAAAAGCTCAAGGTGACCCAGCAACACAAATTTACCAACCGCACACTCACACACACACACAAAGATGGCACTTAAACACAAAGAGACACACTTTGATTTTGATCGGGCGCAAAAGCTGTGGTGTAAAGAAGGGATCTTCCTTTCTGAAAATGTTCAAAATCTGTCACTTTGTTGCAGTTGAATTTAATTTGTTCAGGACCTTCAATCGTTAGAGCAGCCATAAGTTCCTGTGTATTCTGAAATACAGATACTTCAGACAGGAATCGACTTCCAGTGAGACATACTGGATAATCAGAGGAGAACCCAGGCGCCAGCAGAAACTATAAGCCTGGATGAAGTGTTCAGTATCAAAACCACTGCAAACTGCTGGAGGTGTTTAGGGCAGTTGTAGAGTAGTGGCAGAGATGTGATATAATGTGATAATGCATAAACTGCTAATTAAATGTTTCAGGGTTGCAGCCATGTAATTTTCTTCAGCAACTGATAAGCATTTAAAGGTTTGTTCTCACCATTTTCTTTGCAGTGCAGTGCTTTGGCCTCAGCATTGTTAGCCTGTGATGGATGACTCGGTGCCATTATTTTTAAGGCCAACTCTTTAAACCGAATTATTGTCACAGTTAAACAAACTGTGTGTAAGAAAACTGGTGAAAGCCATGTTCTTTCACTTTATTGTTTTAGCCTTGGGGCACATGGTCATGTTTAAAAGCTATTTGTTAGTGTCCGTGTAAGTGTGAGGTCTGATCTTTGACCCTGCTTATGGGTGAGTGGGCTGCTGGTGTCAGTGCAGAACAATAGCAGGGTGACAGGAAGGACTGATATGGCGAGGTCGAGGTGGTTGCCACAGGCCTTTAGTCTAACCTTTGGGTGTTTCTAGGATGTTAACATATACCGTACACTATTAAATTACTCCTTGCTGGCTTATTTTTCATTCTTGGGATGAAAAATGTATGAGATGTTGTGACAAATAAAACAACTGAACATGTATTATTCGCTAACTTAAGCTCAGCTCTCTGTTTCTGCTCACTGCAGCAAAAGAAAATACTGAACATGTGCCAGTTGTCAATGATTGTGTGTACGTGGATGTTGGGAGGAGAAACAACACTATTCAAGCTTGGCATAGATGCATCCATGCTCACAAAAATATCAATTTGGGATTTTATTCTTCTAGAATAAAGTATGTTTCACACAGTCCTTCTAAGATTCAAATGAATGTCAGAATGAGAGGAAAGAGATGTGTTAATCTCAATGAAGAAAAGAGTAAAAAGAAGATTGATATTAATATCAAATCAAGGCATGTGTGGGAGATGCAGTGTAGCGCGAAATGCTCAATCTAAACCGCAGGGCGTCCGTCGCAGAAGCACTAAATGTGGGCTGACCTCCTTAACCCATCCACCAGGATCCTTTTTGCTGTAATAAATAATAGAGGATTGGTTGGGTCAAGCGAAGCACCACTGGGCGCCCTCTTCTCCCACATGATGGGTCCTTTCGCTGATCACTCCTGAAGACACAATGCACAATGTGTCCCAGAAGCCTCAATCAATTATTGATGCTTGATGAGAGAGGAGTCAAGACAATCTCTTAACTTCTAACTTCCTGGTGATATGAAAGTGAGATTGAATGGTCCTAGAATACACTGCACATCCTCCAGGTTAATTGTGGTTAAGCATCATTTGTGTGCACGCGGCATGATTGCTGCCCAGCACAGCTGAGATGAGGCTGACCCAAGATGGGCATTTTAAAATTGGTTCTGTGTGCAGATTTTGTCTAGGAGTCCTATTAAATTGTGAATTTATTTGAACGCACCCCAACAAATGTGCATGTTTGCGCTGAATCACACACTCTAGCCTGCTTGGCAGCTGTCTTTTTTCTCCTCTACTTTCTCTCTGCTCCCTCTACTTCATCCAAGAAACCAGTGGCTGTCTGATATAGATGCTGAACAAACATGTACAGATCAAAAACAACTCCCCTGTAGTCTCACATTTCAGCCTAAATGCATGTAGTGTCCTAAACAGAGATTATCTGGGCAGCAGATCTTGATTGTCTTCCCCTTTTCGCTCCCAGGTTGCAGAGCGAGGTCCACATGTTTGCACAGGCACAGCACTAGTCCCTTGGGGGCAATGCTGCCGCAGCTAAACCCTGTGATGTTTCTGATCACACATCACTCCGTATGTGTGTGTGTTTATCTATCTATGCATACTCCCACACACATATATAGCTTGTGCACACAGTGAAGGTACAGTTGATAGACTATATCAGACCCTATTATGCCACAAAAAGATTGAGATAGCACCTGGTTTGTACGATGTTAATCTTCCATCTTGGAAACACAGTTTACTTGGAACCGGCGAGCCTGAGTTACTGATAATCAAATACAAGACTTAATCTTACTGTTAGATATTATAGATAGAATATTATGATAAAGTAATGAGTAATAATATTGCATTAGTGTCTTTGTGTTGTGAAAGCTGACTGATTTGCCATCAGTTGGATCCATGACAGTTGTTTATTAATGCCTTGGGGCCAGATGACAAAATGATGAATAGAGAGGAAGTAATCAGAAGCACTCTTGAGATGCACCATAGATACACTCACTCCACAGGGTCTGCTACTGTGCCATATAACAATTAAAATGCCGGATGATTTTATTAATAGCATTATTTCTGTTTAAAAAGTAACCTATCAAGGAATAACCCTGCATTGTGTCCTGGATTTCCATATTTTTATAAGCACTGAAAATGTGTGTTCCAACAAAGTGAAAAAAAGCATTGATTAGTGGTCGTGAAAAAAAAAAAAAAAACAAGATACTGTACAATAACATAGCTAAAATGCTGACTAGCATACTTTTCCAGCAGAATAATTTAATACATTTAGGAAAAGTGGCTACCGTAAAATGTTGTTTTTAGTAATAAGAACACCTTCCTTAGATTTTGGTATTTTCCCAGTTATTATCTTTCCGACTATTCTACTTTTATAAAATTTATCCATGCAAAATGTTTTTACCCCACTGCAAGATTTTTCTTTTTCTTAATACAAGACAGTTTAGTTCTGTTTAAAAATACTTGGTTTCTCAAGGTCCAATTTTGCAGTATGAAAAAAAAAGATATTTGCACTTTTTGGTCATCTTTTAATCATTTACCTGTAAGTCTTAAGCAGTTGTGGTTGATATGGGGATATTGGTCCCCAAGGTTAAACACTTTATGTCTGCATCCAGACAGTAGTTTGCTTTCACATTTAAGGAGAATTAAAGTCTGTTTTCTCCCAAACATAATTAGAGGATATGAAATGAGTCATAGCTGAGTGTTAGAGACTCAACAATGGTTGAGGAAAAACTTGTTCATCCGATTGTGACTGCCAGAACATTGCCCCGTGGAGACAGAGGCAAACAAACACACATGCAGAAAGAAAAACCTAAATTCAAATCATCTCCTTATTCTTTCCATCCTGCATTCTTTTATATGATTACACATGTATTCATTTATGTGTTACTCACTCTTTAAAAATGTTCCTTTTCACTTTTTTTCCACAGTAAAGCTGCTCTGTTTACTGTGGGGTGGGGGGTGCAATGATGAATGCCTCAGACTTTGTATTGTCCTAAATTTCCAGGTGTTCAGAGGCGGCAGCAGACTAAACTTTCTCCCCCCAACTCATCTTTTTCTCTGGTAAATAGAAACACAAGTACACAAAGTGTGTGTGTGTGTGTGTGGGGAGGGGCATCTCATCCTATGGGAGGATTTGCCCATAAAAATATTTGCAATCAGGAATGAATCAAATAGATAATAAGTGTTTTAGAATCTGTGAACCCTATGGAGTGTGCGCCTTGCCTTTATCTGTTGCAACTATCGGTTGTCTTTTCTTTTATCAGCTACAGTATGGGATGCCACACAGCAGCAGCAGCAGCAACAGTGGTACATGTTGGAGGAAAAATGCTTGGCTGCAGTGCCCTCTTGTGGTTGACGGGGACAGTTGTGTGTTGTGGAAACTAAAAAGAATTCCTTACCCAGGGAACTTTAACCAAACATATTGTGCATTTTTTCAGTTGTCATCCATAGAATTATAACAAGGAATATAATTATCATTGATTCTATACTTTGGTAAGACATAAGAGCACAATTTTGACCATTTGGCTATTTTGGATGCCACACAACTACCTTTAGGCCATAGACTGTTATGGTCAAGTTTAAAGTGTTATAGTTGTTGTCTCATGTCCAGAGCAGCATGCCTTGTTTGGATTCTGTTCTTTTGTCCAGCATCTGCCCAAATGAGCCCCTCTCCCTGCCATGGGGAAGAGAGGACAGGAGATAGGATTATGTGATGACTTGTGTTTGCCGATGATGAACAAGCCCTCGTTAGCGAGCACTTTAATGTGAGGACAGATAGCGCGCTCATTAGCTCTAGTAATGACCACTTCACAGTGTATTGCCACTCTAATTGCATGTTTTGTTCTCTCCAAGGCTCGCTGCTGCAGAGGGGAAGACATCTCTCTCATTCCTTTCCAAGGACTGTGCTATCGCTCCCTAACTTAGCGTCTTCTCTCTTCCTCTGCCTCCACCATCTATCATAGTTGAGGACACAGCACATTTGTGGTCACCGTTCAGACTGAATGAGGCATGGCAGATTAAAAAAGTCTGCTCTGAAATCATGTAGACTAAATGGAACAGATGAGACTGGATGAAAAAGCCGGTACACAGATTGTCCCTGTAGCTAGGGCAACAGAGGTTCCAACTCAATTGTACTTCTGTCGATTAATTCAGTTATGCAGCAGTAATAATTTTTGAAGATATTGGACGATATGACTGAGCACCAGAAATAAGAAAAACTTAAGATCTCACCTTTTGATGCAGAAAAAATATGAGTAGCTTCCAGCATCAAAAGCCCTAATCATATCATATTTTCTGAACATAAAAGGCTCTCTCCTTTCCCCATTTTATTTCCTCTGCTGTAGTGATATGTCATGTCAATCGTTATATTATGCACAAGTGCTGTCTTTTTTATTGTGAATTCGAGATCGGGTGGGACATTTGATATGGAGGCTCAGAGGATTCTGATGCCCTTCTATTTTCCTTGATTTTGTTACCAGTGGGACATTTTTGCCTCCATATTCTTTCATGCCCCTCCCTTCTCTGAAAGTAAGTTGTTTATTCTCCGTGATGACTATCTCTGGCTCAAAAAATATCTTCTGAAAAGACTTCTGAGCAAATCTGTCCAGGCTTGGTCCTTTTTAACTCTAAGGCTTGGGTAGAAGCCTACAATGGCTTAGACTCCTTGGAGGAAGCAGCTTTCTTTTACTGTCTTTCTCCATTCCCAGTCATCTTTGTGATACTTGTGAACACACAGCTTTATGACAAGAAGCTAACTTAAATCAATTTAAAACAGCTTTTGAAATTCCTTTAGATATGCCATTGTGTTTACTTGAAAAAGAATGAAAAGAAAATCTGAATTGTAACATCTGTCATATTGGGTGCCCCCCTCCTGTGCAGCTTTCGTCACACACACAATGAGGTATTGATCGATTCAAGTCCATTTAGTTTTTGAAATAAATATAAAAAACGCATAATCTATTGGGCTAGAAAGCAGAGAAAGCAGGGAGAAAGAATCGGAGGGCCTGCAGGCAAACAAACGCATTAAAGACATCCAGAGCACAGAGGCAGCCAAGCTATGCTAAGCCAGCGGGATGATTCATTTAAGCACATCTCTTGTCTCTGTAAGCGTCGCAGTCATTGTTGCTCAGCTGTGTACACTGTGGTGAACAGCAGCATTAAGTGGAAGAAGAGCTGTGGTGGTCATTCTTTGGAACAGCAGTAAAAACTATCAAAGTTTGCTGGATAAAGAGCTGCTCACATAGTTCATCTGGTTCCTGTATTTCAGACCTGGGCTGGTTTTTGCTCCCCGAGAGGATCAAGTGCCACTTGAAATCACAGGAAGTACTGACCATGAAAAAGACCTTAGCCTCATGTTTCACATTATATCTCATAGACCATCAGCCTGGCACACAATGCAACTCAAGACCTTTCAAGTGACATCTTAGTATGAACAGAGCAGCAGAATTGCTCTGAAATACCTCTTTGCAGAAGCCAACCTGAGCTACAAGCAAATCCTTTTAATCCAGTACAGTATACTTAAGGACTGACCATTGGTAAACCCTAGAGAAGAGAGAAGTATTAATAAGCTGTCACAAGGCTTACTCATTCTGTGATTTCCACAGACACTTAACTGCCATGGTGAGAGGCAGGGGAGGGCTCGGGGATGAGTGCTCACCCCTGATCTTTACCCCTCTTAAAGCAGTAGGGAAAATGGAGGCAGGCAGGGGATTATGGAGTGCAGTAATTGTGGAGAGGTGTTGGAGTCAGGATGCAGCGTTTCTGCTGGATTAAGACAAGAAGACAGGCTAATCTTGGATTGGGAGAAGAGACACAAGGGTCGGAGTTGTTCTGGAGCCCTGAGGCCGTTTGGAAAGCTTAAGTGGCAAAAAAGGCTGCTTATCCATACTTCTCTTGTGCTACAAAATGACTCTTTAAAATCATGCAATGCTACCATCTTTTAGCATATTAAATGCGTCCATATGTTGTCATTCAGTATAAGTACAGAGATGATAAAAGCAGAGTTGCACAGAAGTACAATTTCTCACTTTTTAGGTTGTTAAGGCAAGGAAATGGATCAACCAGAGATCTGTTTTGGAGAATGGTCATTTTCTTTCAAGTTAATTCTCCATTTTATTTTGCTGCTGACATTCAGCAGTCCTTGATGCTTATTAGTAATAATAATGAAGATGGAAAATGCTGGCAAAATGCATTTTTCCTTTCTCCCTTGCCTTACTCCTGATGCCTTTGTGCTCGCACCGTCCCCGGTGCTTCCTCACTCCAGTTTGTTGTTGTGGTTCCATTGTCTCCCTGAGGGGAGGTGACCCCGTGTCTGTTGGTTGTATCAGCAGCCCTGCATTGTACTCAGGGGGGGATTTAGACTCTCAAAGCATCTTCCCGCTGCAGCTTTCCCAGCAAACACCCAAAGTGGTATCTCGCCTTTTCTCTCGCTCAGACATTAATCTTGCTCTACCCTTCTACATCAAAAATGCTTGTATTGTCAGCGAGCGCTAATGTTTGCCTCCTATTCACTATATATACACATATATGTATTTTTGTGTCTGAAGGAATCAGTCGAATGCATTGTTCCCAAATCATTGTAATATCTATTTAGAGTGGCAACAGCACTGGCTGCCGATGCTCAGTATTCATGGAGCATAAACCAGCCTTAAGACTTAGAAAAGCTGAAAGGGCTTATCCCTATATTCTTAAACTCCCCTCTTTTATGTTGGTCTTAGGCATTAAGGATAGGATTGTGAATAGCAATTGTTCAACTGCTGCACTGTGAGTGAGTGTGTATACGTGGGTGGGGGTGTTTTATTCCCTGGCAAAATCCTTTCTTTTTCTCCCATTTTTTCAACTGTAAATATTAACTGTGTTCTTAACTCTTAACGGTGTATGGGACAGAGTAATGTGCTTTTAAGGATATATTATGTGAAAGATTTTCCACTGCATACACTGCTGCTTGAAATAAGAAAAGGCTATTTTATGGAGCCTGAAAACAAATTTGCTACGGCAGAAGAAAAAGAAGAGGAAGAAAAAAATAGATGGAACTTTGCAGTATCAAGTCGTCAGCAAACAATGAAAGAAAGATCTCAAGGGGGCTGGGTGAATCTTTAAAATTATTGCATCCCATTTTTTATTTATTTTTTCCCCCTTACTTTTTGTTCAGTTGCTATGTTTCAAATCCGTGCTCGGTCTTTCTTCAGAGACTGTGTAGTGCTAATGCATTTCAAAAGCCTTTTTTCAAAGCACAATACAATATCACCATAGAAGTTTAGCGGTTCCGCTAAAGAAAGTGGCTCAGTCATTGAGAGCTGTACTCTATTGTGCCAGAGCATAAGACATTCTTTCTGAAAAGTCGCCATCATTTTTCAGTTTTCATAGCTGTAGCTGGAGTTAAAAGGTTGTCAAAAAAGCTTACATATTGCTGTGTTGCCTTTTAACCTCTTATAATAATTACCTTTGTGAATCTAATTTTGTAGGGTATTACCATGCAACAAAATAAGATGGTGTGTACAAAGAAGAGGCAAAGAAAGGCCGATTAGATATAAGTTCTGAACAAAGTGGAGTCAGAGTTCTGGAGGCCAAGTTGTTTTTAGGCTCATAGAATGACTTCATGTATCTTTAACACAGCCGCTGAAAACCGTATGTTTCACGTAGGTGTTAAGGCAGGACCCAGAAAGCCATTACTTGTACTGTAAAGCGCAGTCAACTGTGCATAATCAAAATGGAGAGTAGCACTAGGGGGGCTGTGACAGCTGCAGCCACTCCTGTTGATATCAAATAAGACCTTCTGAAACTGTAAGGATGAGTTAGCATGAAACAAATTGATCTTAATTGTCAGGAGAATAAATTGTGACTGTGAGCGTTTGTAATTCTGTCAGCTACCATTCACCCCCTCATCTCCATTCATCTGGGTCCAAGTGCTTTAATTGAGAGGGTCTGGGCAGGCTGAGTGAACTGGTAATAGAAATAAGGACCCAGTGTGGATATTTTAATCAGCGCAGACTTCTGTACGGAGGCAGAAATGAGCCAGTGCACCATGGAGCAGCGGGGCCATCCATCGCTAGAGCCTTAGGTGGAGATGGAGGAGTGGCTTCTCCATCGGTTGTGACAGTTACTCATGGGGCTTAATGGCTCAGCACTCACAACATATACTCACGGCCATTTCGACATATACTAATGGTTGGTCATGTCCCAAGTGGTCATATACCGATGCGTACCAAACACCGAGACCATCACCATGAAAATAGTTCACCGCTGTCACCACTTTTGTTAGGTGTTTGAGCAAGAAACTACATTCTGAGGAAAATGTGATTGGTGTGAGGGTTCCTTACGGTTTGGGGTTGGGTGGAGTGAGGGTTAGTCATATTATGCACAAAAAATATAATACGTGACACAGGCCTCAACCCCCAGTCTCCACCGGGGAAGTGTGCATGTTTGCTGTGCTTCTATATCCACCTCAGCCTTCACCTAGAAACAAGCTGTGAGTTTAACATCATGTGGTGATGCAATGCAAAAATTATCAGCACGGAAAAAAGGTCAGTGAAGATTTGCGAGCATAACCAAGCGTCACTACACTACCAGTCAAAAGTTCGGAAATGCCTTCATTTAACATAGTATTCCATTATTGTCAGCATTGTACATTAAAACTGAATGTATCCGAACTGTGACATATGGAATTATGAGGTAAATTAAGTTTAAAACCTTAGAATTTTGCACTCTAAACTGTACAAAGCAGCCTCGTTTAGCTTTGACGACAGCTTTGCACACTCATGGTATTCTCTCATCAGATTCACAAGGCAGTCACTCAAATTCATTTTAAATTCACATGTGAGTTAATTTCTTTACTTCTTAATACAGTGGTACCTCGGACAACGAATTTAATCCGTTCCGGCGTCACGTTCGGAATCCAAATTATTCGTTGTCCGAAGTGACTTTTTCCATAGGAATACCTATAAAACCAATTAATCTGTTCTGGACCCACAACAAACTCCTATATAAAGTATGTATTACACACCCATACCTGCACATTTATTCATTATTATTATTTGAAAAGGAATTTATGTTAATTATATGAAATGTAATGCATGAAATTAGTTCTAAAAATGATTTAGAATGTAGTCTTACCTTGGCTTATGACGGTAGTCTATTACCAGTGAACTGGTAATAGACTACCGTATTTTCCGGGTGATATGTCGCTTGGGAATGTTCGTCGCATGAGCCAAAAATGCAGTTGTCCGAGGTACCACTGTATTTCTGAAATTTTATTTACAATCCAACAAAACAATAAAGCTCAAGGTGTATATTTGCATGTAGTCTATACATACATTAGCATACATTAGTTTATTCATGTTTATGCATGTGTACGGCCTCTATATTTTTATGATAAAATAAGACAACAGCCCAAGACGGTGTAAGACTTTTGCACAGTACTGGATACTAGTCAGATCTGAACTGAATCAAGCCCATTAAAAACATTTTTGCACCTAGCTTACATGTATTTGATATTTTCATTCATTTCTTTCCATTTTGTTTCAGGCTTCAGTGTAATTTATGGTTTTATTAATACCAAATTAGTCAGCTTTGATCTGAACAGTATGTAAGTGTTAAGTAAAGTTTTCTGAAGCACATATGACTACTAAACCACATTACTATTATTAATTTTTCTTATGTACATGATATGAATGGCCTGCTTCTATTGCTGTCACTACGTCAGTGTCGGTTTAGTGGTGCTGACAGTAGATGTGTAAAGGCTAATCATTCACGCCACGCCTGCCCATTATCACTGCACATGACAGCCGAAACCAACGGCACTATTAAAAAAACACACTCGACTCATTCATAAACGGGCCATGAGGAATATTTATAAAATTGGACAAGAGGGAACATATCAAAATGCATGTCTATTTATTTAGCTCCAGGATATTTGGTGCGGTCTGCTCGTGCAAACTTCCCCATATTCTAATTTGTCGTTGTCATGTTTATCATTAATCTTTGGCCCAGGTTTGCTTGAGACGTGGTGATTTGTTGAGGCGCCCCCTGGGAGAACTAAAGACATTCTCCAATATGATAATGGCATTATGCCCGCCCCAGTGAAAATATGTCATAAATTATGCATTATGTGTGTCTACATGCATCATATGCTGATATGACAGTCGTCAGTCTCCAAGAAAACACTTGAATATGACACTTATAATGCATTTCTACACTCCCAGGACTCCACTTACGTCCCTTTTCAAAATGGGGACTTTTATTTTAAATCATAGGGGACTTAAACGCATCAGATTTTATTAAACAGATACTGTAGTGATGTTCTTACATAACTCTCATCATTTCACTATTATTTGCTGGACATAGTTAAAGTATTTTGTATTTTTTTGTTTTTGGTTGTTAGGAACCAAAATTCTGTTTGATGTGATATGAGCTCCTTGTCATTAATCATTCATTTTACAGATTCATACACCGTTTGAGGCTGTTAACTGACAAAACTCATCAATCAAAGGAAACACTAAATGACACTTGATATTATTGAGCATTATTCACCATTGTCCCTCAGTGACTACGCTCATAGTATATCAATCACAAGCATTGTTAACTATTGATTGTTTTAACCAGGCGGAATCACCAGATTAAGAAGCGATGATTAATCATACACCAGCTCTGAGTATATCATGATGTTGTTTTAGCAGTATGATGCATTTTTTTTTTCCACTGTGGCTGATGTAGCTTCTGTTAAAAAAAAAAAAGGCAGGAGGCTGATTACAGGGTGAATCAGTGGACTTGGAGGCCTCTTCTTGGAGCAGAGGAGAAGAAAAGGGAAAGTAGAGACATGCTGCTGGCAGAGATGAATTAGAGCCGTGGAAAAGCACTCAGATACTAGCAGGTGACATTTCTCGCCCTGCTTTTCTGTTCCCTCTCTCTTCCATTTTCTCCTCACCAAAAAGGGAACAGAGGGTAAAAAGGGTTGTATTGTGCAAAATGGGACAAAGTATAAAACATATTCAAAGAAAGTATGAAATTCCCCAACTTCAGAAAGCCATTTAGATCATCCGTCCTAGTGACGTAAGGGAAAATAATATACTTGACCCTTTTGTCTGTGCACTTTGAGAAGTTTGTTATAATGGCAAGCCCTGTAATAATTCACTGTACCTCATGTATATTAAGTAGAAATTCACTGGCTTTTATGATAAATTGCCAGGGTAACGCCAGGACACCTCTTTTGCATTTCAATGCGAGAGAGTGTCAGATTCTTATTTCATTACCAGGCGACACATTAGCTGATGGATTTTAATTTTCTTTTTTTTTCTCCTTCTGCATGCAAGAATCCACAGAGACCAGGTTGAAACAGAAATGGTTTGAGTATGAGGATAGGTGAAAAATGAAATAAATAAATACAAATCAGTGTCAAGATCCTTTATTGTAATTTTGAGGCCATCACCAAAAAAAGGGAAGTCACTTTATGTTCCTTTGCATACCTTTGCGGATTGCCTGTCCAGAGAGTGAAACGATGTAGCCCACAATATCACCGGTGGAGCTCCTCTTGCTGAGTGGACAGAAAATCAAGGTTTAATTCGTACGGTGATAAAAATCAGTATGTGGTTGAATCTAAGACATGCTGAGCAGGGGCAATGTGGAGCAGACGTGAGAGCGTAGCCTTTTCAGACTGTCACACAGCTGGGTGCTGAGCTGCTCCTCTTCAATCTGAAGCAAAAAATAAAAAAGTCCGCTCTGAGATTCTTTTCACTCGGCTACAGGGACAGGAGAACAAAACACAGGTGCCAAAAGCAATTAGAAAATTACCTAAGCCTTTTTGCTCCTGTTTAATCTGTTTGTAGCAAATCCACCTAGTAATACAGTAGAGCATTAAATGCAGCCTCTGTAGAGATAATAATTACAGTCACTTTAGTTTTGAGTGGAGAGCAAATGAACAAAACTAGGTCAGTGGGAAACCTAGAGCTGTGCAACAACTTCTTCAAACTGTTTGACAGAAGAAAAGCATCTGTGAATAAAACCTGTTTTTAATGTTTATGAATGCTTTCTTCTCCAGCAGACTGTAGTGTATTGTTATGAAGGGGTTTGTTCATGTGTCTGGTGCTGAAATCACAAACTTTCAGGTGTAAAAGAATATAAAGTTGTTTTGCAGGATTCTTCTTGCTGAGTTACATTTGTCATAAAACAAATGTCCTTTTACTCAGTTACATTTTGCTGCACATCAGTGAGTAGGAATGACAAAGGCTGAAAAAGAGTCAATTAAATGACAAAACCTGAGAGAAAGAATGAAACAAATTATCAACATGAGTAAACTTAACAAAAAAATGTGCAAAAATGTACGTATATAATCACAGAAAGTAACCAAATGAACAAAGAAATGAACAAGATGAGCAAAAAAGAGCAAAAAGGGAAAAAAAAATCAAGAAAATGAATGAAAATGAGCATTATCATCAAGAAATCAAACAGAATTGAACAAAATACAATGATGAAAATGATTTAAAAATAACAAAAAAACCAAAATAAGCAATCCGGAATAATCAAGTTAAAAAATGAACAAAATAAACAACAAAAATCAACATGATCACCAAAAGTGGTAAAAAAAAAAAAAAAAATGGAAATAAATGAAAATCACCAAAATACCTGTTTGAAGGCAGTATTACAATCTAATATACTGCCTTCAAACATTTCATTCTATGAAGTTACTCACTACTTGGGTAGATTTTTGTTACATACTTTTTACTCTTACTTGTACTGTTTTTATGAGTACTTCTACTTCTACTTGAGTCATTGTAATTATAAAACAACAGTACTTTTACTTAAGTACGTATTTTCCGCACTATAAGGCGCACCGGATTATAAGGCGCAGTTGCGTTATGCATCCACTAGATGGTGGTGCACTACAACAGAAGTGACAGTATGCATCCACTAGATGGTAAACACGTAAAAGAATGTCTGATACCGTGACAATAAATCAAATGTTATAATAACGCTCGAAATAGTGCAAAGCAATAACAATATAACAATAACTCAATGTTGTTCAAATGTTAATGTCCATATTCACACATTACACCAGCCTTGTTCAGTTGTAAACACACAAAAGAAACACGTAAAAGACACAGT